>JABCKK010015862.1:15849-87818 GCA_018221785.1 Calocybe gangraenosa
ATATCTAAAGTGGCAGCAAGAAACGATCGAAAAGCCCACGTGGCGACAAGTCACGCGTTACGTTTGAAATTGAAGGTAGAAAAAGGGGCTAACTACATACCAACATTTTTTGACTGGTGATCACAATGTCTAGCTCGCGTTCTTCTGCTCGTTTGCGGGCAAAGAAAGAATCACAAGAAAATGAAACTGGCAGTACTCCACCAAGAGCAAGTACACCAGTACTGCGTGTATCCAGCAGGATACGTAAAAGAGAGGAGAATATTCCGAAACCTCTCGCACCAAGCACTGCAAGAAAACTGCGTACAAAAAGTAAAACGAAGCCAATCAAGCAGGCAACACGGAAAGGATCTAACAAGAAGCGTAAAATAGCTCAAGTCGATATGACAGCCAATGCACCAAGCACTCCCAAAAATTCCCGCAGAAAAGGAAAATCGACGCTAATCTCTGAGATATCTGTCGATGTACTGCTGGAGATATTTAGTTATCTTGAACTCGTCGATCTGTTTAATATTTCCAGAACCAACAAGTTCCTTCGACAGCTTCTTTTGGATGATGGCATCGTTTTCATATGGAAAAGAGTGAGTTCAATTTAGTACTATGCGGTACCACAGCTCACATAGTTGTAGGCTCACTTGAACGCTGACTGGTATCTCAAACCACCGCCGCCACCTAGCGGTATGACATACCCACAATATACTGGCCTGCTTTATGGGCAACATTGCTCTGTTCGTCCACAGTCAGGTTTATGGTGGCTTCTAGGAAGGCTAAAACCATTCACTAGAAATGTGCTTGCGCACAAGCGGGGTATGTTCATTGGGCAGCAAGCCGCCGGATGTGCAAAAAGTGCTTATTGAAAACGTGTGTCAATTTTGCCATATTTGAAGAATGCTCATATAATTGCATCTAGCTTTTGTGAACCGGAAAATAATGAACGGTCACGTCTGGCTGCGCGGCTCTGTCCCGCGTATGTTTCGCTGCCTCAGAGCAAAGGTCTTCCTCGTTATGTCAAGAAGGATTTGCGCGCCATGGAAAAAAAGCTCAATCAGCTGGAGCACTCCCCTGAGTTATCTGAATTTCTTCGTATCAAACGTGAATACACGATCGGGCGTCTTGAGGTATGTTTTTGTGTCGCGGCGGCATGGCGATTGAGTTAAGAAGTTTTTTTCAGCATGCCCGCCTATGTTCGATATGGGCAAAAAAAGTAAAAGACGATCGCAGAAAAGAACTCGATACGATCCGAAAAGGAAGAATGGACGAGTCAGTGGCAATTTTTGCTCTTTCATGAGATTACTCACGCCAGAATAGTATTCTTTCCAAGCTAGAAACGGATGGTAAGCCTTGACGTCGACAATTTTAGTCTTTGTGGCTTATTAACGGTACGGCAGGCTGGGGCCCTGAGCTAACTTGGCTCGGACATCGGAAGTTACAAATCCCTGGTTTGATTAAGTCCCAACGCTTGTCGGACAAAGGTGTGTACCGCGGTTGATGCCTCTTGTCTCGGCCCAACCGCGTTCTTCAGTATGGTCCAATCTTCAGCCAGAGGCTATCGCATTCCTAGAAGAGACCCGCGAGATCCGTCTCAAATCTCAGCGTCGTAACCTGATTCAAAGTCGCTTAGAAACTTTCAAGCCCCTTTATAAAATCTACCAAGAATCACAGACTCGGTCTTCTGTGACGCCAAATTTCTCTGACATTTGTGCTTTGGAACCTTTCCGATCCCTGCTTCTGTCGACGCAGAATGAAACACCACTAACAGCGCAGGATTTCATATCTGCAGGCTCAATAGCTCAGGTGGCTGATACTTGGCGGGATTCTTGCCACAAACGCCTTGAGGCCCTCCTGCCTGCTGATTGTCCCACTCTTGATTTGGCAGTAAATCACTTCCAATGCAAAGAATGCCATAGAGGTGGAAACGATGCGCTATCATACGCGAAGGTTTGGCGGCATCAGCAATTGACTAGACATACTTGTGACGACAGCCATGATGAGCTTTGCGACCTTCACTATGAAAAGCGCTGGGACCCTACCCTTTTGACCTTCCACCATAAAGCATCCGCATGGGCGAAAGAAATCATCACAGTCTGTGGAGAAGACCCAGCCGTTATATCTGCATCCGAGATGGATCAATGCGACTATCGTCTTGAATGCCTTCGGTGTCGCACATCTTCCAATAAACTCGTCATGATATGGACCACTGCTGTGCGCACCCTTGATTCCGCTGTTATAACTAGGCCCACATAATCATTCGATTAGATTCACCATGAGTTTGACATGCATGACAACGACACCGAAGACAAAGATGCGTGGACCGGACCTCGATGGCAGCGCATTACAGATTTTGACCAACTCGAGCTGGTCATAGACATGGAGCTAAAAAATGATGACTACACACTCAAATGCGCCGCCTGCGATGTATACCTTTATAAAACACCAGATTTCAAGGCACATTTCATGAAGTGAGCACACTTTTTCTTCTCGTCTGGGCACAGATGTTTAGGCACTGTTATCAAGACACGGTTGGAAGTTAGCAGAATGGAGGGTGCGTACGGAGAGATCTTCAGGTGCTGCTCACTACGCTTCTGACTACACTTTGGCCCGCCGGGACGAGGTAATTGTATTGAACACCCCCTCGGACGGACTACCCTAGTCATAAATACCACTGTTTATTGGGGAGGAGACGACGATCAACAGCAGCAAATTTTCATTACTTAAGTCTTACTTGAAAATTTCAACACGAATTGTAACGACAGACCTTGTGAGCACTCAAGCTTGGTTGAGCGAGACTCAAGTCCGAGTCATTCTACACTGCGCTGGGTATGCAATCCCTCTCCCTTAATTTACATCTCCTATACCAGGGTCATCATGGTCTTATGCGGTAAGAAAACCAGACGACAGAGTGATGGCCACAACCATAGCATTACTATAGTCGTTTACCGCAAAAATCGATACATCACCACTCAAAAGCGACCTACAAGATTATCTGTTGGAGGCCATTCCGTCGAAGTGACTAATATCAGCGACATTGGAGCGCTTGCTTGTGTTGAGTGCCATCACCGAGAGAGTATTGGTGGTTATGCGAATACAATCAACAACATAACGACAATGCACGTTACCCATACCAGGCTATCCTAATAGTATGAAGTGTGCTTTCTTTGACGGATATTCGAGTATGTATCGACTTCGTCCCGAACTATAAGACATGGACACACCAGAGCCAATTCTGGATCGTCATATTCCTGACCGAAAGTGTTGTTGAGGCTGACGAAGAGTGCCGGTTAATACTCGCTAGAGACACGCGGCAGTATGCGACAACAACTTGGTACAGCATGTATGGAGTACCATTCCAAAGGTCATCGTCATAAGTTTTAGTGGTTGGATTTCCTTTCCCATCATCCATGGTATTCATATGGCTGTAAAGTCACCAAATTTATTTGGGTCTTGGCCAAAAGGGCTAAGCAAGTTGTCTGTATCCATAACTTCATCAGCCAGTAAACTCAAGGCTCACTGAGCACACTTTTGGGCGCAAATATTGAGGTACTTTATCAAGAGACACGGGAGAAGTCAGCAGCGTGGCACGTATATAGACAGGGCTTTCACGAATCGTGTTACAAGTATTCAGGACGCATCAGTTGTATTATGCACCCCGTTAGACGCACTACCCCAATCAGAGATAGAGTCAGAAATGCTTTTATAGGTGTATGTCTAATGGCTGGGCACATGCAGCGCCTGTAATCCTACAATCAAAACAGCAACAACATGCTGTAGATTCAAAATTTGAAACTACGCGACAGACCTTTTGAGCCTCTGACATAATGCGTGATAAGACGCGCGCAACTAATTGGTGGTGTTTTGCGCAATCCACGGGATGAGGTCAAAATGCTGTAGAGGTTCGATAAACAGGTTCCTTCTTTGGCATCTCGTTAAAGTACCGCTTGTTTGCTTCTGTCTTGTGAAAACCGAACAGCGTAGCATTCATAGTCGTAGATACTTAGCAAGCAGGCTACTAGGGTGGTGAGACGGTGAGGGCAGTTGGCCGTCAACGGAATCGCCAGTTCCTTCTGTTCTAGAAGTTATATAGTAAGATACAGACTCAGAATTAGACTCACATTCGGGAAGAGGTACTTACAGGTCATCTTTCTTCGAACTGACGGGCACAATGGTGACAGATCCGTCCTGTCGAGACCTAATGATATGATTATCCATGAATGCCCACACGCCAGAGCCGGGGGTATAGGACTGGGACCACCGTACATGATTAGCCTTGTTCCAGTTGTAGACCTGCTCATTCTTGGTGACATCAAAGAAGAGCGGCTCTTCAGGTTGGGGGATTTCTGAACCTGGTGCGATTTTAAAGACCCTTCTTCCATCAACTCCATGCCAGGTCGTCTTCGTGTCGTCAACTTTGGTGACCAGCTGATAACCGACTGGTGTAAAGTGCAAAGATGTGACAGCAGAGATGTCGGAACTTGGCTCGGAGCAAGCGATTAAACTGCCATTGTTTGTATCCCACACGTAGATGGACTCCCTAGATATTGCAGCAATCCGTGACCCGTCGTTGGCGAAGGATATCAAACGAAGATGCGATTGGGGTCGATTCTTGAGGAGAACATTTGTATGCCGCCCTTTCCTGGCATCCCAAATCTCACTGAAGCTGTCCTGAAAGGCAGTAAATATCCTTTCCCCATTCGACGAGAAGTGCGTTGACACGGAATTCTGAATGTCGCCCAAAATATCCAGCGAAGCCCAGGTCATGTGAGTACGTTCACCTGAACTGGCACAGATAAAGTTGCCATCCGGAGAGAATGCAACGGAATCCAATGCGTTTGTGTGACCTCTTAAAGGCACACCCATTGGCTGCCCAGTTTCAACGTTCCATACAATGACAGTTCTATCGACCGAGCCAGAAACAAGTAGATTACCGCCGGGGGAAAAGCTGATGGCTCGCACTGCATCAGTGTGGCCTTCCAGAGAAGCCCCAACCTGTTCCCCAGTCACTAGGTTCCATAGACGAATGGTGCAATCTGTAGATGCTGAAGCAGCTAACTTTCCATCAGGTGAAAAGGCAGTCGCCGTAACGAGTTTGGTGTGTCCTTCAAACATCAGATGTTCCAAATGATGGCTATTTCGGCTACGGGTGTCCCACAAACTAATCGCGCCGCTATGTGAACAAACCAGTGCGGTTGTTCCATCATGAGAGAATGTGACGTTGTACACTTTGGTGGCTAGGAATTTTATGGGATGAGCTCTGACAGTCCCATCATGTTCGACATTCAAAAATTGTAGAGATCCATTATTACAAACGGATGCGATGCAGTGGCCTGTTGGGGAAGATGCAACGTAGGTTACCGCAGTGTGTCCACAATGGAATGTTCCAACAGGTTGAGCGCTACCAATGTCCCAGATGTAGACATAGCCATCTGTGGTTCCTGACACAAACCTGGCGTGGTTCTGTGAAAAGGCAACAGATGAGGTATTTTTACCGTGAAATCGTGTGTCAGTTGTTCGGCCAGAAAACACGTCCCAATGGTAAATGGACCCGTCGCAAGATGCCCAAATGATGGACTTTCCATCTGACTGGTAGATGCTAGGGGAAGCTGGGGGGCCATAATTACCACTCAAGGTGTAGACAGCACTAGTGCTGAAGGCAGATGGCAAACTTGATCCAGAACTGGAGCTCCAAGATCGAGAGTGATGTTGTAAGGTCGCTCGGATATAGGACTTATCCGATGAAAAGGAGAGAAATATTGGAGCGCTTTCGCAGTTCGATGACTGCCTAAACATGCGTTCAAGACTAGACAGGTTAAGCGATGGGTCTGCTATCGCGATTCCTGATGGTGACTCAGCTCCTAAGCCTTGCGTCAGGTGCTGAGACCAGAATCTGAATGCATAGCGGAACGATGATGGCAATCTCGTGTCGGCCATCGCGGATCTGGCATGCGTGAGGTGACGGAAACATTGGAATCCTAGTTCGGAATGGGAGCTGGCTAGGTCGATATAGAAAAGGGGCTCAACACGGTCACGGCTCGTGATGAATTCGAAAAAGGATTTGTGAAGACGAGGTATCGTTTGGCCATTGATGGCGTCGGTACCTGCGACCAGGATAGTGCGCAGTCGTTTCACGAATTTTATTATATCAACTGGGAGACTGGACGAAGAGCGTCGTAGGTTCAAGAGTTTACCAATATCCTGAAGGCATAGAGGCTCGTGCAGCACGACGATCGTTCCAATGAGTCGACGGAACGTTTGAAACGCCCAGTCGTCTGCCTTTTCTTTATATGTCAACGATAATATCACACCGTACAATGTATTTATGTCTCCCATACCGGCGGAGTTGAGCTTATCAAGGAGATAATCTAGGCATTCTGTCCCCCACGATTCGATCTGCTCTTCAAAGAATTTTGCAGCTGTGACTGCCCAGATAAAAAGGCCTGAAGCACGCTGAGCTAGAACTTCCATGCGGTCGTTCCCCGGCCAAGTTTCCCAGTCAAGATCGTTATCTAGCACAATTTGGGCAATCCTGCGTTTGAGAAACATAGAGACGTCCTGGACCGATGACTCAGCAGTAGTGTCAAGATGCAGATGCTTAACATGACTGTTGCTCATAGTTCGAGAGAAAGGGTTTCGAATTTCGTCCTCAGTACGGCTGGAAATGAAGACCTTTGCGTTGGGGTAGCTGCGAAGTTCGTTGAAGAGGTGGGAAAAGATAGAGGCGGTTGATTTGAGACGAGTCCTATCCGTCTCATCTAGGCCATCGATGATAATTACAACTGGTATTTCAGGATTTATCTGTGCAGCGACTTGTATTGCACCTGTGAAAAGACTGGAGGCTTGTTCAGGAGACATGACGTCCATTATCGATGGCTTTGCCTTCAATTGGTCATGAATGGCATGCTCAACCTTTCCTGAGTGTGCAGTAAGTTGCAATGCTATGGAGGGAAAATAGGAGTTCGGGTTGGTGGTATTAGTGTCGTTGCGATTGATAAAAAATTGAGCCCATAAAATGTCTTTATCCTTGCACTCCCTAGCGATTGAGGCGGTGATGGCAGATTTTCCACACCCGGGGTCTCCAGTCAGCCATAGGAAATTCTGCGAGCTGGAAGAAACGTCTTGCACCCAATCCATAATTTCTGTCAGTATCCTAACCCTTGTGCCTCTGTCACAAGGCGGTTTTCCTTGCTCAACGTAGGATGTGTTCTCTAAAGCATGTATAGAAAGCATCTTAAGAACATAGCGCCGTCTTGCATCTCTAGCTTCGTCTGCATCCAATTTGTCGAAAAGGTGCTTCTAAAGGACGGTATTACTGATATCTGAAATGAAGACGGAAATAAAACTTACGAGATGTTTCGACTGAGTAGAATGAATCCTGCGCAAGATCGACTCTATTTCATTTTGCCGTTTCTCTATCTTTTTCTGCTTTCGCAGAATCCTCCAGATTACTTCGAGAATAGCATCTAGCCCTTTAGCTTGGTTGACAATCGAGCGTTCCTAAAAGCGTGTATAGTTAGGAACATCAGTGATATATGTATACCGATGGCTCACATTGAGAATTGCTCGTGCCTCCGTTATTCGAGCCTTGAAATCAGCAATCTCCGACTCTACAACGAGCCTGTTCTTGATTCCGGCAAGTGACCAACGTTTGTCCAGCTGGCAAGAGTGTCAATAAGATCTAACGAGGCCGCGAGCAGAAAACTGATACGTACTAATCGGGACGTTGCCCATTTACAAATTTCCTCGATAATATCGCTAGACGAATGCAATCATTGGTAAGGAGCGACCGGGATATAAGCAGAGACTATACCGTAGACCCGATAGATTGGTCCACGTTAGCTGAGTAAAGCCATTCCGCCTCGAACCTCGGGAGAATGCTGATTTGATTTCGTCCACCCAATGTATAACTTCCTTAGCGAAGGTTTGTACTTCAGATTTGGCACTCTTGACAGCCTGGATGCCCCAAAGTGCACACATTAAGCTACACCGGTCTAATGATTGAACAAGACATACCTTTCCCAGCTTTACAAGCTGAGCTAACGCTTGGACGAGGCCTCGTGCAGGAAATGCGCCGTCTGGTATTAGCAGGAAAAACTCTTGTCCGTGCTCAATGGCTAGACAAACACGGTCTAGGACGCGGTCTAGGGAAGTTTCTGGATTTTCAAGCGTCCACCGAGTAAGTGCCATAAAAAAATTAGAATTTAGCTCCCATTTTTCCCAAGGAGAAAGTGATGGAGGTTGGTGCGGATGCATACGTGCTAGTCGAGCCTGGCCGAGTTGCACAGTCTGTCAGCAATAAGGTTATTGGGGAGCGTAGACCTCCGAGATGAGCGTTTCCAACCACTTAGGCACAATTTCTCTGGAGTGGAGAAATCACTCCGGGTATGAATATGTGGCTGAGTGAAAGCATCGATGTAAGAGGGGTGATGCCGTTCTACATATAAATCATGGTGGCGGTGATCACAGCATCACGTGGTGCATCAATAGCTGTACAATGTACATCATCACTGATCAAAATCCATCTGTTGTCATTACATACATACGGGGAACCACGTTGTGTGCGAGGACACATCCAAGCATTTGGATGTAACTGAATTGAGTCAATTCGACGGAATAGCCTCCACACGCCACTTTCATAGATTTTGTCTGACTCGTTTGTCATGGAGTGTGATGCCGGGGGCACTCCTATAGGTGTTTTCGCGTGGCTATTGGCCGTAGCGAACTGGCAAATTATAACCTATAGCCACCCAGTACTGCCCAGATTCCTTCATCGACTCCTCATCCGATATACACATCAGAACATGCTCACATGGAAGCTCGTATCAGTGGTTTCTCAAGAACAGTCTAAGTTTGACCCTATATAATAAGCTATGTGATGAAATTTGCGAGCATCCAAACAGTACGCGTGCATGAACTGTCTATATCGTCATATTTCCTGTACATTTGTAGCGGGTGTACGAGCTTCCTTATGCGTCTTATCTCAAAAATCATATTGACACTCTCTACTGAACATCATTTTCTGCGGTACAACGGCTATGAATTACTATGTGAAGAAACGTGGCCGAGAGACTAGAAACGTACATAATGTTATTTAATGTTGTTTATCGCTAAATCTCGATGGGCTAGTCCAAAGCCTAGCACAAACAGGGCAGATGTAGCGTGACCAGCGTGCAAACCTTTCCTGGAGGTGTGTCATTCCCTTGCTGTAGATAAACATTATAGAACGTCGTGCTGCTCCCAGGACATGCAATAAAGTTGAGCTGGCGTGGATTTGTTGTGATGATTGTGTCGCCCTCGAGCCCCCAGTTTGTTGTGGTTGCGGTACTCCCAAAAGTGAGTGACTTGTAGGATTGTGTCCCACTACTGTTAAGGTTGAGATACGACTTGGTTCCATTGACATTGTTCAGTGATATTGTACCGGCAATGGTGAAACGGCCCGAAGAGGATTCAGGGCCTAACATGGGCGTCCCACCTGTGCATCCTGTTTAGTCACCAGTAAAAGAGATAGTAAGGAGAGGTGAGTCCCAAACCATTATTTTGGAGGTAAAAATGGTATACAGGATCCTGTACCGTGCGGATCTGAGAGCCGGTAGCCGCTGGGCCGGAAGTTGTAGTGGTAGAAGTGGTTCCTGGCCTGGTTGTCGTGGTAGGGATGGTCGTAGTACCGGGTGTGGTTGTAGCAGTCCCAGGCAGGCACTGTGAGTAATCTGTAGGTGATGGGTACGCTGATTGATAATTTGAAGTGCGTATTACGCACATGGGTTACTATACGTGCAAACGTATCCAGAGACACATGTCGTGGAACCGCTCCTAGGTGAGTAGGTATTTTCAGCTGTCACGTAAGGGTGAGACGCTATGGGAATGCATACCATCCTTGGCCGCCACACTGGCCCCAAGCAGGCGATTGTGCGAATGCACAACCAAGTAAGGAGACATACATTACTATGGCCAGAGTTAACTTCATGTGGTTAATTGCCCATTTTCCATCCCCATTCGCTGGGGCTATATACGGGTTCGGGGGTCCGGTATAAAGTTGGCTACATGTCGTAGGTGGGGGATAGTCGGGTATTCTGTAGACAAGCGATGGCAACCTAAGCCCAAGAAAACTAGGATCATGCCAGTAAGATTTTCCACCTGACAATATTTTTCCGAAGTAACACAATTCAATCCAATTCCGAAGGAAGTGCGCGAAGTGCAGCTTCTTACAAAGCAGTCGCGAAGCTTGAGCTTGTGTTATCACAAGACTCGTCAAGTAGTGCAGCGCTGCATCCTGCCGTCATTGGTGTGGTGTTGACCTAATTTACTTATTAGCTTCCGGGGATGATGACGGTATGGAGCAGGATGGGGTAAGGCTGTGGCTGTGATGGAGTTGATGGAAGCAGTGCATGAATATTAATAAAACTTGAATGTTACCAACACTTATTTAAGCGCGAGCGACCACTGGAATGGCCTCAACCTACTCACGGCTCCCTACCGACGAGAGATCATCGACAACACCCAGCCCATCTTTCGAACAACCCAAATCTTATAAAAAAATCCTTGCACTTGCACTCGGATTCTTCGCTGTCGCCTTAGTCTCTTTTAAACTCGGCCAGTGGTCCGTTCAGTCGTCAGCCGCAGTTGACAGTTTTCCGTCGACCAATTTGAACAACTCTTCTTCATCTTCTTCTTCTCCCAATAACAACTCCAACTCCGATAAACATAATACTACTACAGAACCAGAAATGTCTGACCATGGCAAAGTGAGCGTTGGATAGTACGTTCTTACTCTTCTTGTAACGTGAACCCCCTGCTAATGTGATGTATTAGTTTCGTTAATTGGTGAATACTTTCACTTGTAGCAAGTCGTTGGTTCTGACAAAGAGTTCTAGGGGTATCTACGGTCGCAAGTTCCCCCCGTCAAAAATTCCTACTCAAGACCTCACGTACGTACTCACTAATCACAGTTGTCCCTAGTCGTTAATGCTCATCTGTCAGCCACATCCTCTATGCGTTTGCCAACCTTAAACCTGATACAGGAGAAGTCGTACTCTCAGATGAATGGGCCGACAAAGACATTCACTACCCCGGCGACTCCTGGAACGATGTTGGCACAAACCTTTATGGCAATCTTAAAGCACTTTACCTTATGAAACGCGCCAATCGCAATCTGAAGGTGTTGTTGAGCATTGGCGGCTGGACCTATTCTCCCTCGTTTCACCCTATCGTTGTGAACCCAGCTTTGCGTTCCAAGTTTGTGGAGTCGTCAGTAAAACTCTTAGAGGACTACGGGTTCGATGGTCTTGATGTTGATTACGAATATCCGGAAAACGACGAGCAGGCACGGGGATATGTTGCGCTGCTTCACGAGCTACGGGTCGCGCTGGACAAGCACGCTCACGCCAAGAACGCGAAATGCAAATTCCTTCTTACCGTGAGTATATGTCCTCTTTGCTATCTATGTCTAGACATATATGCTCAAACCGTTCATAACAGATCGCAGCACCGTGTGGTCCAGAAAAATACAACAAGCTTCATATCGCCGAGATGGACAAGTCGCTCGATCTATGGAACATGATGGCTTATGACTTTTGTGCGTTGGATTTCCAGTCCGTCTGTAGCTCAAGGGCTACTTACTGAGGCTATTTATAGCTGGTTCCTGGGATAAAGTTGCAAACCACCAAGCGAACGTGTTTGGAAAACCCATCAGCGCATCTGAAGCCGTTCATTATTATATTGGCAAAGGTGTCGCTCGTTCCAAGATTGTCCTGGGCATCCCCCTCTACGGACGTTCTTTTATGGGCACAACCGGCCCAGGCGCGCCATTCTCAGGTGTTGGTAGCGGGACTTGGGAACAAGGTGTCTACGACTACCGTGCTTTACCCCTCCCGGGTTCACGCGTGTTCCGTGACGAGAAAGCAATAGCAAGCTGGGCGTACAACCCGCAAACAATGGAGATGGTGAGCTATGATAATGAAGAAGTCGCGAAATGGAAAGGAGAGTGGATCAAGAAGGAAAAGTTAGGAGGCAGCATGTTTTGGGAGTTGAGTGGCGATAAAGGCTCAGACAGAGAAGGTATGGAGGGAGGGGCAGGCAAGGATCCGCAACCTGGCCGGAGCTTGGTAACGATTGTCAAGCATGCGATGGGGGGACTCAGACAGGATCGCAATTGGTTGAAGTATGAGCGAAGCAAGTTTGATAATATGAAGAATGGGATGGCATAGACAAACTATTCGTAGAGACCAATACAATATTTTAGTACATTTCTTCCATCGCTATTATCGTCTCTAAGCGCCCCCCCCCCACACGTGATGAACAAAGAACAAAGCTGATTCTTACCATGATCAGGGTCCAGAAATAAACGTGTAACTCGCGTCTGTCAAGAACGCATCCAGGTCTGCGTTTCAAGCTGAAGTCTAAGCTCCCACTCTCAGCTTCTGTATGCCCACAAGAAAAGGTTCTCTAGCACCTACTCCTTGGGAGGCATGGGAGCTCAATGCAGATTTCTTTTCTGCTCTTACTCGGTGGACCCTTGAAAACCCGAAGACTACACTGGATGGCGTCTTGGACTCGGTCTGCATAGCGATAGATACCAACCGGGAATTCTTTGAAATCATTCCGGATGGTGTGTTTCCCGCACGCGGTCTCATCAAGGCACTGGCCCATCTTGTCAAGCTAGGCAAGGTAAGCGCTTAAAATGATCCGCTCATTTGTTCATTTCTTATGACAATGGTACATCCTGTCGACAGGTCGTCTCGTCTGCCAAATCAGACGTACAAGGCTTCGCAAGGGAAATCATTCGTTGGGTGGGCCAAATCCAAACAGCCTTTCAAGCCGGTCAACGTAGTTGGGTGGGTGGTGATTTCACACTGGCAACGTGGGACAACTTAACGGGAATACGGTAAGTACGTTTGTACTTTAGGGTCTATGTAATCTTAGTCGAAATTTCTATGTTCCCTAAGTGATCTTATCGATGAAATTTGTGCATGGGCTACGACGCGACTCGTACGTAATTAGGATCATTGAACAGACAATGAATTTATCGACATTTAAATATAGCTGGACAAACGCTGGTCGCTAACTGGAATCAAAAACAAATTCATCATTGAAAAGGAAGTCATGGAGTTCAAAGCACGTATCGCTGAGGCTCGGGCAATCTTCCACGTAAGTTAGGTCAACCGACAGGTAGTCAACGAATTGAACTATCTTTAGGAACGTTCAATTGTCAGTCAAGCATGGGGAATCAACGCCATTCTCCAATGGATTTCTCGACTATTCGAGCAACAGGGCCAGATTGAGTCGCTGCTGAATAATATACATTCAACCCAAGCGAAACATATGGTGAGTGTAAGTTTGCACCGCATATAGTAGGTGGTAATAAGTTTTCAGAAACATGTAATCGAGATGTTAGAAAGTAATGAAGCAGAGGAAGCTCGACGTCGGGAAGCAGAAGAAAGGCGACGATATGTTATGCAAATACTCTCGACACAGGCTGTTGCAGATCCCTCCTATGTCAAGCAGGGGAAGGCTCCATGTGACCAGGACACACGCGTCGACGTGCTGAAAGAAATCATGGCATGGGTGCAGAACACAACTGAGGACTCTCAGAATTTCTTGTGGCTTACGGGCGATCCTGGATGTGGCAAGTCCGCTATAACAGCTTCCATTGCTAAGGACTGCAAGGATAATGGATACCTTTGGGCCCAATTCTTCATTAACCGCAACAACACCGACACAACGAATCCAAATGCCTACTTCCCGTCTATTGCCCGCCAACTCTCCTTACGCTTGGACAGCGTAGAGCGCGATCTCCACGACAAACTCAAAGCAAAGCCGTCTTTGATGGATGCCATGTCGCCAGAGCAGGCTACCAATCTTTTCATTGATGCAATCCGCGTCGCTTCTGGTAACAGCCCAGACACACCTGTCTTGATCGTCATCGACGGTCTCGATGAGACAGACCGCAAGCATCTCAAAACGACTGCAGACATCTTCTCGCATCTATTCGACGAACTGGTGAACCACCCAAATGCAAAAGTGTTTATTTCCAGTCGCACGGAGGACGACATTCGAAATCCATTTGCTCGCACTATGAAGGATTCGCGTGTTAAGCGTTTACACCTTGACACTGCTCACGAATCGTCTGTCAAGGACGTCACTAGACTCTTAAAGCGGAGAATAGCCCAGATTGTTCTGGAGCATGATTTAGATTGGAAGATCTGGCCAGGAGATGACCGGATGAATATGCTGGCAAAACAAGCTTCGGGTCTTTTCATCTGGGCCGTCACGGCTGCAAAATTCATCCAGGGACAACTTGAGTCATTGGGGACCGAATGCCTTAATGACGTTCTCGACAAACTCAACACAGACGGCATGGGTGACATCAACACTCTATATGGCCTCATTCTTTCCTTTGCATATAGAGAGCGGTCTTTGGACGAGTGGGCTTTCGAGTCCTTTCGAAGGCTCATCGGGGCTATTGTTCTTCTGCACGAGCCTCTATGCTTAAACGACATCAGCAAGCTTTTGAACTTGCGAAAATCGCCATCGAGTCTTCCAGTTGACCTGTTGAAATTTGTCAAGCGATTAAGAACTGTTTTAGTTGCCGGTACTGGTGCTATTGATGGGCAGACGATTCCACGTCTGCATAAGTCCTTCTTCGAATTTGTCACCAGCACTGATCGCATTGAACCCCGATTCCGTATCGACTCAGCTGCATCGCATCGCGAGCTTGGTGTCCAGTGCCTTCGCCAGCTCACTCATGCCTGGGATGCTGCAGCCGCAGTACGTGCGCCTGTTCTACTTCGCTACGCTTTCAGGTTCTGGTCCCAGCATCTGAGCCAGGCATCTGAAACTCCATATTCCGTTGCCATTTCCGACAAATCACTCACACTCAAACACTTCGAAGGGCTGATCCGACGATCTTCGAATCAGCACGGGACAGCCCCGATATTTTTGACGTTTTCGCGAGATAAATCCCTAATTCAGGCGTCTCTTGGAAATAGGACACGTGCTTGGGCTTTAAACACAGGGGCTGACCAAACGCCTGCCTCTGAATCCAGCAGAAGCGACCCTCATTCGACAGTCAACGTCTCTGCTAAAATTTATGCTTCTTCATTATCAATTTCAGAGGATGGGACGCACGTTGCTTGTGTTTCTACGAATCGGTCCATTACCCTTTACCATACTCAGACCACGGAGGTGTCTCAGAGGCCAATCCACGATGAAGTACAATCTCACTCCACTGCCGTTTTCACCTCCGACGGTAGCCAAATAATAACGGGCTCAGAAACAGGGTACCTATGCATATGGAGCGCTCAAACGGGCTTGCCAGTAGGACCTTCATTCAGGGATCATATAGGCGCTGTGACGTGCATCGCTGTTTCTCCAGTACAAGACCGGATGGTGGTGGGTTATGAAGACGGTCACCTTCAATTCTGGAACACTGAGCACGGTGTGTCCCTTGGGCCACCCGTCAAAGGCCGTACAAGTTCAGTGTCCATCATCGCCGTTTCGCCCAGCGGTGCATACGTTCTCTCCTGTGCTAGACAAAACTCAGTTGACTTATGGGACACGCAAACCCAGACGGTAATCCGCCAACTTGAACACCTCTCCTTCAACACAATGCCCATCACTTCCGTGACATTTTCACCTGACGAGGAGCTAATTGCGTCGGGCTCACTCGATCGCACGATCCGAATGTATGAAAGGGAGAGCGGGAAGCAGGTTGGTAGCCCGCTTCAAGGACACTCGGATGGCGTGCTGGCAGTTGATTTCTCGGTTGACGGAAAGCAGCTTGTCTCAGGGTCTTATGATAAGACTATACGTGTTTGGGACGTCGAGAACAGACGACAAGTCGGGTCTCCGCTGAGAGGGCACACCAACGCCGTGCATAGTGTCCGATTCACGCCTGATGGTTCAAAGATTTGTTCTGCGTCTCATGATGAAACTATTAGGATCTGGACAGCTGCAGATGTCCTACGCGATACGTTCTCGTCGGTGTTGAGCACAGCTTTCTCGCCCACAGGTGACCGAACCCTTTTCGTCTCCCAAGATTTTAGTGTCCGAGTATGTGATTCAAGGCCATGGGCGATGTTGATAGGAAATGGGAAGGGGAAAGGAAAGCAGAGGGAGGAGGACGAAAGAGACCGAGAGGAAGAGCTGGAGAGACACCGATGGGTAGATCTAAAAGGTCGCACTCGCTTCCCCGATATTCGCCTCGTATCTTTCTCCGACGATGGATCCCGGATTGCAGCTATATCGCGCTCCACTCTATTCTTGTGGGAGGCGAAAACTGGGGATCTTATTGCCTGTTCTGAGGGCGGTGATGGTGAAGTTTCTGGGTCTCTGGAAGATGTTACGGAGTTGTATCCAACGAGGGAGGGTGATGGGATCGTAACGAAGCAGGGCAATAAGGGGAAGGTGTTGGTATGGAAGGAGGGTAATGGAACGAAGCGTGGAACGCTCGTTGAGATTTCATCTCCTGACCAGTCCCAGACTCAAGGGCCCTCATCATTTCTTAATAACACCCTATTGCCGTCAGCTTCGAATGATGGTGTTGACCGGGCTAAGAACGGCTTTGCCGACTTGCACTGGTTTTCGCCTATACGTAACGACGAAGAGACGGGTCTCTGGACGTTTGTCAACGACCATATCATTCGGGCGCGTAAGGATGGCTCAATGACTATCGTTCCTGTGAGCAGGGTTGGATGATATATATTAACTATTGGGTCTTGGAGACAGTATCACATATTTAGACATCGATACCCTTTGTTCACCAGTCATAATACCATAACATACCTAAAAGTGATACAACTACACATGAAACCAAAAGAGCTGCAACGACGAAACAACAAAAACAAAGCGTAAAGAAACATCACTTTTCGTTTTACTTTTCATTCTTCATCCCTCCACCAAGCTGAATTAACAACCTTTGTGCAATCAGCGCATCTTCTATCACCGTTCCCAATCCTATCGAAGTTTCCCCGACCTCTTTCGCCCGTACACGTGTTTTGAACAGTCCAGAAGTTGATACTGAGTCGTGCTCGAGCCCCTTTTTCTTTCGCCTCGCTTTTCGGGTGCTTGTTGACGTCCTCGAGGCACATGGATGTGGGTATGTCGATCCTAATGACAAGGGTAGAGGTAGAGGCAAAGGCAGCGTCAAACGACCCCATGCATTCATCCTCTTTCCAGGCCTGGATACTTGGTAAATCTGCTGCTGTTGTTGGTGTTTCTTGGCGACGCGGTACGCACTCGTATTGATATTGGCGTTCCTTCTCATTTTCGTTGACGTTGACGTTGGGGATGTTTGAGATAGAGGAGGTGGTGGTGGGGGAGCAAAGGGATCTTCGAGGTTTGTGCAATCCAACATGCCAACGTGTCTTATGTCAAGATTATGCGCATACATTGACCTTGTATGAGTTGAAGGACATGCCCAGCTCGCAGACCAGTTTTTTGATTGCTCGAGCTGCTCTTGTCGCCTCTGCTGGTGACGCTGGATGTGGTGCACGGACTTGGGCCTCGGTGGAAGGCTCAGAACGGGAGAAATAGGGGTATTGAGGGAGGTAGAAGTGGTATTGATGGCCAATGGCACATACAATCCACCTACTTTAGTCTTACTTGCCACAGCATGGTTGTTCGATGAGGAATTTTGTTCCAGCCCTGGTGAAGAAGAGGGCTGAGAAGAAGTCGATAGCGTAAGCGTCGAAGAAGGGGGAATCCCCGCAGTGTGAACGCGAATTGAGGAGGAAGACGGAGGGCGGGGTTTAGAACGAAAGTAATACGCCGCTACTACACATAACAAAGATAGGAGAAAGAAGGTCTCCTGTAAGATCCAAAACACATCCACTCTGTCAGGAAAAGGATGGCCGACAATTGAAGGAACGAGTGGGCGTGATGGGGGAGAAAGGAGAGCTGCTGGGATTGTAAATACAACGGCAGCAGTATAGGCAAGTTGGATCGAAATGAGGATATAAAAGTAAACGGTAGGGAGATTGTGGTTGCGCGTGGGAGAAGCGATGAAAGTGAGAGACTCTGTGTCTGAGCTGGATATACAACCAGTTGACGAAAGTGTCTTTGTGGGTTTCTCGGTATACGTGGGAGGAAAATAGAGCGTTTCGGTCTGGTTGACCAAGTGGGGGGTAGGATCTCTGGGATCCCTGTAAACGAAGACGAAAACAGAGGTGCCAACGGTCGTAAGAACGAAAGCAAGGCCAACAAAAGGTGCCATATGCGCATGATGTGGTGCAATAGAGAGAAGGGTAGCGCAAATCAGAAAAATACCAGGTAGGATGAGGATGGATGGACCGGCATTGGGGAGAAAGAACTGAAGATGCAATATGGACCCGCCGAGGGTTGCTGAAAGTAGGGCTAGGACAATCTGCTGTGCCTGCAGACTGTGTAAGAGACCGAGCAAAGCAGCGAGGGTAGCCAAGAAAACCAACAGGGGCAAAGGAGTAGCATAGAGCCTGCCTTTGACGACGGCAGGGACAGCGAGAACAGGAAGAATGAGGAACAGAGCAGAGAGCATTGGACCTGGTGACACTAACGAGTAGTCACGCATATATATGTACAGCAGACGCAGATCATGGCACTAGAACCTCGTACTTCCTTGGCTTCTGATAGAAGAAACTACAACTCTTCCTCGTAGCTTCTTCGCCGCGGCAATGAAAGGTTATTACGTCTAGCCCCAGGGCTATTAATTTGAACAGGGGAGGACTGGAGAGGAAGGCAACCGTTTCTACGTCAAAAGAAAGAGACACCGCAACAAATTGGCAGCCTCGGTCATGGTGGGGCCGCAGGCATATGCGCCGGTACTCTCACTCGCACCCTTTTTCTCTTTTTTTGCCCATCCAAATTCTATCTTGGCGGGTCGGTCCGATGTTCCAGTCACGACGAGACTGGATGTAGGCAAATATGTTTTCATAGCATCGCAATAGGAGGTCACTCTTAGAAAGCACCTGATCTGTTCTCTAGGTGATGAGAAATAGAGCAAACAACGACATTGGATCCACCCACTCATTTATTTATACTGACTGGGACAACCGTCACACTCCCATCCGTCCGTGCTCTGATAATACGATTATCTATCAAAGCCCATAGTCCATAGCCAGGGTTATCAGACGGAAACCATCGCACTGTATCCCGAGGGACTGCTGGTGCAGGCTCGCGAGGGTGATGAGGATGCTCTTGTTCCCCGTCAGGTATAGGATAGGAAACCGACGGTGTCAATTCATCATCCACCATCGTCCATGAACGACTCCTGCCATCGCTGAAAGTAGCAAGGATCCCTTGATACCCACTCGCTGAATTTATGCAGCGGAAGGAGGAAAGGGTCGCATCATCTGCGTCATGGTCAAACCATGTTTTCAAAGTGGTGCCACGAGGAGGTCTGTATCTAGCATCCCAGTACCGGATATCTTGGTTAGCGAAAACTGAAAGTATATGTTCCCCATCAGGGGCGAAGGCATTGATCTCGGACCTGGGACTGGGATGGCCTAACCTACAGAAGAGGTCAACCTCGCTCCATACTTCAACACTGTTCCCAAACAGCGAGCCAGAACAGATGAATTGACCACTTGGGGAGGAAGCAACAAATGGTGACGTTCCTTCGGGGGATGAAATAAACGACGTCACAAACTTCCTTGCCCCGACATCCCACACCCCTACATAGTTATCTTCAGACCCTGAGATGATGTATTTTCCATCACGCGAGACTTCAAGAGCCTCTATGCGAACGGCCTGTCTATCGAAGAGGGGTTCTCCGATTTGCTGGCCGGACTGGACATCCCAGAAGAAAATATGTCCACCAGAGTGACCCGTGATCGCCAGCTCTGTGTTGAGGAAGGCAACAGACCCCAGGTCTATAGCGGTTGACGGACACAGCTGGCAGACCATCCCTGTCCTCGTATTCCATAGCTTCGCGGACACTTCCTTTGTTGCGCAGGTGAGAATATACGCGCCATCGGGTGAAAACTTGATTGTTGATAACGAAAGCGAATGTTCAGAAACCCGCCGAATAGGTGCCCCGCCTGGTATAGACCAAAGTTGGATGGTTCCATCCGTGTAACCCGAAGCCAACTGATCTCCTACAGGTGAGAAGGCCACACAAGTCATTAAGCATGTGGAGGAACCAAACGATGCCCCGCTTGGGACAACAGGTTCGGTCTCCCAAATTTGGAGCTTCCCAGCTCCTGTTCCCATTACCACTTGATCACCATTGATGGAAAACGCAGAGCAGGTGACGGTGCCAAGATGAGTTTGCTTGTCATATAATGTCTGCTGGACTGTTTGACGCGTTTCCATATCGTAAATGAGAAGGTACCCCTTGGAGGATGCGTACGCGATGCGTTCTCCAGGCAAGAATGCGATCGCACAAGCCCAATCACTCTCATCGGGGAGAGAAAAAGAAGAGTGGGGTTGATATCGGTCGGAGAAAGTACTAGGATTCATTCCACTCAAAACGTCCCACGAGAGGGTCTCCTCAATAAGCGAAGCTTGTATTAGAGATTTATCTGGGGAATAGTTTATAAAGAGAGGCGGGGAACCCATTTCGTTGGAGGATTTTGTGATCATGTTGTTGAGATCGGAGATGCTCAGCGTGCTGTCATCTATTGCTACACCTGACGCAGTCCCTAGCCCCCCTAACCTCAAGTGTTCGGACCAAAATCGAAAAGCATAACGAAACAACGAAGGCATCCAGACCCTTGATGTAGCGGAACGTGCGGTGGCCAGTATACGGAGGCATCGGAACCCGAGCTCTCGGTGTGAGGCCTCATGGTCCACGTGAAAGTGACGAACGACGCGATCGTTACTGGTAATGAACTCGAAAAAGGATTTATGGAGACGAGGTATAGTTCGTCCGTTGATGGCCTCTGTACCAGCGACGAGCACAGTGCGTAGTCGTCTCACAAACTTCAGAGTGTCAACCGGAGGACTGTCTGGGGAGCGCTTTAGATCCAAAAGGCCGGCAATGTCATTGAGACATAGTGATTCGTTTAAAACCACGATTGCCCCGATCATACGCCTAAACGATTCAAACGCCCAGTCATCTATTTGTTCCTTATAGATGACAGAAAGAATGAGGCTGTACAGGGTATTAATGTCGCCCATGCCGTCAGAATTCAACTTATCGAGCAAGTCATTGAGACATTCGGTTCCCCATGAGTCGATCTGTTGTTGGAAAAATTTCGCAGCTGTGACTGCCCAGATGAACAGACCCGAAGCACGTTGCGCCAAAATCTTCATTCTCTCATCCCCTGGCCACACCCTCCAATCCAAATCGTTATCTAGTACGATCTGGGAAATTCTACGTCGTAGAAACATAGAGACGTCCTTGATCGACGACTCTGCTGCAGTATCAAGGTGTAGGTGCTTGACACACTTGTTGTGCATGGTACGAGCGAAAGGATTCCTGATATCATCCTCTGTACGGCTAGCTATGAGCACTTTGGCGTTTGGGTAGTCTGATAGCTCTTCAAAAAGCCGAGAAAAGATGTAAGCTGTTGACTTCATATGGTTTCGATCAGTCTCATCGAAGCCATCAAAGACAACCACGACTGGCGTTTTGGGGTCCCGCTCCGACGCGACTCGAATAGCACCTATGAAGAGGCTAGCTGCCTGCTCAGAGGAGATACCATCTATCAACGACGGTTTGACTCTCAGCCGGTCATGAATTTCGAGTTCGACGTCCTCCGAGCGCGTGGCAAGCTGACGGGCAACAGTTGGGAAAAAAGCGTTGGGGTTGGTGGTATCCACGTTGTTACGGTTAATGAAGAATTGAGCCCAAAGAAATTTCTGATCTTTACACTCCCTAGCTATCGAGGCCGTTATAGCAGACTTGCCACAACCAGGGTCACCAGTCAGCCAGAAGAAGTTTTGAGAGGTTGAATTGACATCCTCCACCCAAGCCATGATCTCTTTCAGGATGTCGACTCGTGTGCCCCTGTCGCACGGTAATTTTCCTTGTTCATCATAGGATGCGTTGGTGATCGCATGCTTGGAGAGCATTTGAGTAACGTATCGCTGCCTTTCCCGTCTGGCCTCTTTTGCGTCATAGAATTTAGAGACGTATTTCTGGGCACGGCAATTGAGTCAACCATAAACGGTTCGATATTGAACTCACGATGTGTTTCGCTTGCGTCTCATGAATTCTCTTCAGCACCCTCTCTATTCTTTTTTGCCGTTCAAAAATCCTCCATGCCATCTGCAAGATAGCGTCGATTCCCCAAGCTTGACATATAAGCGAGCGTTCCTAAGGACGATCACCAACAAGAACGTAACATGATCCTAACCACTCACCTTGAATATCTCTCGGGCTTCCCTAATACGTACATTGAATTCCTCAATCTCTTGAGTGACGAAAAGCTTGTGCTTTATCCCAGCCAGGGACCAACGACTGTCTGACTAACATGAAACAAATTAGGGAACTTTTGCATTTATTATAAAGAACATAGCTCACCAGCCTGGATGCTGCCCATTTGCATATTTCGTTGATCAAATCACTAATGACGAAAGGGCGTCAATGACATAGTAAAAATACTAGAGATTCTAACATACCGCACATGAGCAAGATTTCTCCATGAAGTGCGCGTAAAATGACCGGCCCTCCAACGAGTTCGGCTGTGGTCAAATGATGTTTTAATCCGGACTACCCATTCGACGACCTCTCGAGCGAACCGTTGTGTTTCTCTGCCAGCAGTAGAAAGAGTCTAATTCGAGTCTATTAGATACTCCATGGCGCTAGGGCAAATGAAATGCATGCCTTGCCGAGCTTTATGAGGTGGGCTAAAGCCTTGACTAGCCCTCGCGCAGGAAATGCACCATCAGGAACCACTTCAAAGAACTCTCGACCAAGGTCAATCGTTTTGTTCACCCGGTCTAAAACACGTTCCAATGAAGACTCTGGATGTTCGGCGGTCCACTTGGAAAGGGCGGCAAAGAACTCAGCGGTGAGATCCCACTCTTCCCAAGGAGCGCCCGTTCTTCTTGAAGGTTTAGCGGGCATGAGCAATGGTCCGAGGTCCGCTCAAATCACATTTCAACCTGGATTGATATATAGACACACATGAGGCGCCGGAAGCTGTGGCAGGTCATGCACACGGGAACCCTTCCACACCACTGCAGCGGCTGCACAGCAAAAACATACATCACATGATTACAGCCCAGGCTTCCTTTCGATTCTACATAAGTATACTTAGCTGTGATTTGTATTCAGTACTTGGAACTTGGTACCTTTGCTATGTAGAAAAGACGGAACTCATTACACGTGTCAGCTGAATTCCCTAGTATTTCCTGTGCAGTGCTACTGTGGGTCACCTGACCCTTCCACCACGGACGACGCGACTGGATGATAAGGCCTACAACCTACGCTCGAGGCCACTCTACGTCTGCTTGGGAAACAGACGACGCTTGCCAAAAGAGTCCCTTAGGTATTGGGCGTTCCCTGAGCATTTCCCGGATGTTGAACCCATCAGACAACGATCCTGAGTAGACACATCTTCTCTTTTGGACTCACACACCCCTCTTTAGTCTAGATCTTTCACTTCCTTTATTTATGAAACTCCCCAAGGCTGACCGGCGTAAGAGTACGCGCGCGGTCAGAAGACTCTAGGCTCTGTACCGATTGTATATAGGTGTCATCCCACCTTTGATCACTCTTTTCATTTCACTCGCGCCCAAGCTAATTCATATTCTCAGGTACACCTCAAGTTAAAAAGTACCATGAAACTAACAAGAATCAACGAAATATTCAAGCTAAAAAAACCGCGAAGCATCCACCAAGAGACACGCGGTCCCCAAGCCAATTACAATTAAGTATCATATACATTTTTACATTTCTTGCCTACGATTCTCTACAAACCGTCGTTCTTCGAACGCGTGAACACTGACTTTCCCTCCCTTCTATACCGCGACGCATAGTCAGCAGACCACCAACAGAACCCTCTCTCTATGATATCTGTGGGTACATCATTTCGTGTTTACATGCAGGAGTTGCACAAATTAAGGATCCTAATATGGACCAGCCCATAACTCGCCACGACGTTTGACAGCCACCACCAGCACGTTTTGAGTATTTAGCTCATTACAACGCTAGCACTTCGAGATACGGGGCCGCGACTTTGGAAACTGTCCTATTGGAAAACACCTCCGCCTCAATAAATTAGGTACTAATGCGGCACGAAAGAGATATGTACATGTACACATATAATCAAGACATACAACACGCTAAATAAAAAAGCTGCCGGTCCTTTTGAATACATTATCATTGTAAAGCCTTAACCATTCTTCTTCCTATATGAACCATTGTCTGATGGCACGGGTTTGATCGTAGTAAACGAAGTTTCTGGATCATCGGCATATGTCCTCGTCTCGGTCGATCCCTGAGTATCGACGGCCGGCATCTGCGTCCTGAATCGAGGGAGAGCGAGCTCCGGGCCTGTGGCAGAACGATGCTCTTCAGTCGTATCCCAGGGCCTACTTGATCTACGCTTGACTTGTCCTGCAGCAGCTCTGGCTATGACTAATGTCGGGGCGATTCCCTAACAATATGTCACATTTAAGATTCCATTTCCTAGACCAATAGGCGTGAAACGCACCGTGCAAGCCGGCCAGAATGCGGATGAATACTCTGATGCAGGGCCGCTCACAACATTGGCAATGAGGGCGAAAAGGGTAGCCACAGCATACAAGGCAGCAGATTCGACAAGGATCTCTATGGTGTTTCGGTAGGATTGGAACCCTCCGATCTCAACAACACGGTAAACGATAGCAGCCGTACAGAAAATAGTTGTGGCCAGCGTGGTGGAATAAAGCGCTGTAGCATAGTCGACCCCTAGGACGCCGAAGGTCGTGTTCATCACAGTCTGATAGATAGCGATAATCGAAAAGGCTAAGCGGTAAAGTGTCATATGAAGACTGCATGCAACAACGAGATGTTGGTTGAATCTTACTTATAGTAAGGAGGGTACATAGCACGGGTATCACAACGACACGCCATGATTTGCTCCAGACAACCCAAGTACGCCAGATCTTGGCCCAGCATTGTCAATATATATTGACACGAACATTGATTACTGCACTCACAATGACGCAGTCGGCAAGAGCAGCATTGGCGTCAGAAAAACTTAACGTAGCAGTGAACCATGTAGGATACTCGTCCAATGCTTCGGCGATCGATTTTGATGTTTCGCCGTGGGCGATAAATGCGCGCCGCACATAAGCCCAGAACGCCCCAAGGTCGGCCATAGACAACAAGAAAAGAGCCAGAACGATAAGAGTCAGGGAAAGTCGTGAATGGATAGAGTTCTTGGGTTTGTTGTCTGGACAAAAGTGAGAGGCGGTTGGGGTAATTAGCGGAATATATTCAGTTATACGTACATATTGCGCTAAGAGCCGTTATCAAAACGGCGAAATGAATACCTAGAAATAGGCCTTGAGAGGAATGTGCAAGCCAAAGTGAAATGTGCTTACCTCGCAATAGGGCATCGAAGATAACTGCATTGAAATAAGACTCATTTATTTCCTTGTCTGCAGGATCCATTGTTTGGGCAGGTAGTTACAGTCTAGTCTTTAGTGATGGATGAACGGTGCTGTAGCTGTTCATCGATGCCTTTATAGGACGCGAGAGCCGAGCAAAAAAGATATAACAACTCTGTCTGATGGCACTAATGTATGATTCGATCACAAGGCAGGGTTCGTATCATGCAGCTTAATTTAGTGACACAGCACGAACATGTTGTTGTACGAGATATCGCCATATAAAGCGTACATAATTCTTGGTGCTTCCGGTTACTCAGCAAGCAGCCAGAGGATCTTGCCTGGGCCATGACATGGAATATTTATATTGGTATCAAAACGATGGCGGGTTATAAGGAGGAGGATGATCGAGTAACTCTTTCGGGTGATCCTATTTGACAGGCCCTATAAAAAAGCTTTCGAGAATTTCTGAGTCAAACGTAAGTACGACAAGGTAGTGTGATTTACTTGTATCCGACAGGCAATACATTGTTTCATACCTGTATCCTGAACGTAGGCTGCGACATCAAGCTCAGAAGATCAAAGGTCACTTACATGAGATGCAGAGGTAGAGCAAAGATGATGACAGGTCTGGACAACAAAATGTCGGTGTGATACTTCGAAGACATCATTCGGTGTCAGAGATGTGCTCATATAGCTTAGCAATATAGTCGTCAATCTTTTATCATGATGCCGTCCGAGTTGGACGGAGCTTCGGGGTGCGCAGTGTAAGTCTCAAGAATTCATAGTGCCAAACATCAGGGGCATAAGCCGCTAAAGAGCAGCAACAACGGCATTGGATATTATTATAACTTGCCTTATACCACTTAATCTCTAACAGGGGAGCGATTCCCTGGCAAAAGGTGGTCCGACCATGATCGGTGTATCGCACCATCGTTGTGTACGAAATGAATCGATCATCTTCGCGGAAGTGTCGCAGCCTAGCCGAATAGTTTAGTAACATATCTCCTACTGTACTAGGCAGTTCGAGGTCGTAAACCATCACCAGCGCATGTTATACAGCTTAACTGTTGACATAGGTTGGCTAACTTACCAATGACACTCATCTCACCCAGAACTGGGATTGATAGAAGAAGATGAAGGATGCATCAGCATAAGATTCAAACTGCCACAGCCGCTGGTGTTCAATCTATTGATGCATGTTTACTTGTCAACTACCACCATCCGGCTGTCACGCCGCTGAGTAACGCTGAGGTATATGTGGCAAAGGAGTCTCGCCCAAATGATTCTGCGGAGGAACTACTGAGAGCTATGCTTCTCATACATCCAGTGCTTGGGGTATTTTCCATGCGTAATTGGTCAGGGATTAATGTGCAACCCTACAGTACCAACCAAGGGCGAGGCGGCGAGGGATTGTTGGTGGATACGTGATACGTGGATTCGTGGCGTAGATGCCCCGCAGGTGCTTGTTTCCTAAATAATCTCGTTACCCATCTACCCATCTTATCGGCTTGTAGTTCACGTTCAGCGCCAAGATATTTTTTCGTACTACCTGCTTTGTCCGTATATTTACAACACCGTGACATCTGGCTTGATACTCCGGGTACTTCAGCTGTTACAATACCCCCGTTCTCAACAATCCCACGGGCGACAGGATACTCGTCAGTTATCACGACTAGTACATACCCCTGTCAAATATGTCATGTACTACTCGGATTCAACACAAATACCCCCCATACGATCGAACGATACCAAGCAGCACGCTTCAAGCGCTTAACCTAACAATAAGGACGTTCATTACCTATCAATAAATACATACAGATCCTACGGGTCCCGAGCTTTTTTTTTGTTCGCCCTTCCTCGCTCGTTCGCGAATACCAGTGTTGGATGGTTAGTATCATTGTAGCCATTATCGATGACCCCTGCCGCTCTCACAAAGCATATAATATTCTCGCTAGGCCCTAATCCCACACACACGCTTCACCCACCTCAGCTAACCTCACATCCCCTCCACGTGCTTCCTGGGAAAGATGGCCTCAGTCTCCTCTTCTAAACTCAACCGACACCCCATTCCCATTGTGGTGTGTCACTGAATCAATAGCCGCCTCAGGATCACGATCATACGCTGCTACTTTCGTTTCCGAGGCACCATGGATACTTTGTACACCCAACATCGAGAAAACTTTGCTATTCTTGCTACGATGCATGGGCCGCTGGAATTGAGGAAGGGACGTCGATTGTTTCTGTTGGTCTTCCGCGGCGTTGTTTTGGTCCCACGGCCACGTCGTCTCGTCGACGACTTTGGCTTGACCAGCTGCGACACGTGCGATAACCAGTGTCGGAGCTATTCCCTGTTGGGATTAACGGGTCATCAGCAAGGTATCGGTACAATGCTTCGTCTCATTTATAAGGATATCTTGAATAAGAGAGTTGATGATAGGCGACTCGCATAGGTACCAAAACTGCAAGTCGCGAAGTGCAACGAAGTAAAAGAAGGACCGACATACCGTACAAGAAGTCCAAAATCCAGTCGCAAACTCGGAAGCGGTGGCATCAACGATGAACGCCACTAGTGCAAAAAGCGTCGCCACGCTGTACAACATAGCCGATTCGATAAGAATCTCCACAATGTTTCGGTAGGATCGTAACCCCCCAACTTGTATAATGCGGTAGACGATGGCTGTGGTGCAGAAAATAGTCGTGACCAACGAGGTAGAGTAGAGTGCCGTTGCATAATCTACACCACGAATTCCAAAGACCGTCGTGCTGATGGATTGGAAGATGGCAATGATGCAGAAAGCTACATATACCACATGATATTAAAAAGTAATGCAGCAATGTGTCAGCGTGAATTGACGGATGCAGGAGGAGATTTTAACCTATGGTAAGCAGGGTGCATGTAAACGGAATAACGACGATTTTCCATGATTTATCCCATACGACCCAGGCACGCCAGATCTTAATGAAAGTGTGTAAACAACTTACAGCTCATGGGGCCATTCCCATCCCCATAAAGGCATAACCCCAACGAGGTGGGGAAGAGGGGGTAGGGGCAGAAAAAACTCACAATGACAAGATCTGCCAGTACGGCGTTAGTGTCCGCGAAAGATATGGCTCCTAAAAACCAAGCTGGGTACTCGTTTAAAGCCGCCGCGATCGATTCTGCCGTTTCGCCACGTGTAATGAACGCTCGTCGGACATATGCCCAGAATGACCCGAGATCAGCTGTTGATAGGAGGAAAAAAATGACCACGAGGGTTGTCATCGTCTTTCGTGACTGTCCTGCGCGCCCAGTAGCTGTATCTGTAAAAGGTGGGGGGTGAATATATGCGCGAATGTGATATTAATTCAACAACTGAAAAAGAAAATAGAAACAAAAAGTGATTTGATACGGAGCTACTAAACATAGCGTCAGGTCCTTACTTATTGTGAAGAGCGCTGAGATAAAAACAGCTAGGTGAATCCCTATGACAAGCATTGGTTTAATATGCGTTTTGATCTTAGTTAAATTATATCCCCACCTCGCATGAGGGCTTCAAACATGCACACGTTAAAGTACGTATCATTGATTTTCTTGACTGCAGGATCCATGACGGACGCGTGTGTGTTGTCGGCGGAGTAGCAACAACAGGATGGACTAGATCAATCACGCCTATGAAGGGGGAAGAGAGAAACCAGAGCAGCAGCACGTAGAAATTGATTCAAGTCCCCTTTAAATAAACTACCCGTCAATCATGCCGAAGAGAGGGGGCGAGGTACGACAACTCGACGCACTAAAACAAGAAACAAGAGCCAAAGCCGACAAGCAGAAAGATGGGAGGTATTGATTATCGATCAATAACCGGAAGAGCAAATAATAGGTTGACATTTAGCAGCCCCGAGACTTGTAACTTGCAGTATCGCTGATTAAACGGAACCAAAAGCATAGGTTTTCCTCCCAGATTTTTTGATGTCGTCCGTATATCTTGATTGAGAAGATGAGAAGAAGGTGGGAAAACGGATGGATGGGATGGACATGGTGGGAGTGGGGAAAACCAGTAGTGATAGGTGAAGCAGCCTACAAACAGTCGCTGGCCGTCAGCTGAGCAGCATATCTGATCACTACCATACAGTTTTCACGTCAGGGCCAAATTACTGACGCAGAGTTGCTATTTTAGCTCGTGATGCAGATGTAGCAAATCATTCCATATGTGGAAACATTTCCTCCTTCCCCCCTCTTTGACTCCACCTGAAAATCAGAGTTAAGACGAATAAGTGGTCTCTCTACTCACATGTCTCTTCCCCCACATATGTAGTAAGCACTACACGAGGATGTCTGTATGGACGTGTGACCAAATAGCGAGACCTGGGCCTGACAAGGGAAAAACACACATCTCGACACTTTTGCTCGATATGATGAGGCTGTGCAGGAGGAGTGTGGGACGAAAGAGTAAAAAAGAGTCCTTCTTCACACGTCCACGTCCACATCCAACGTCCCAAAACCTCGGTACAAACACAGTCCAATCCAAATCCAAGCAATTTGAACATTTGACTTGTGCAAAGATGCGGACGCCTCTTGCATTACGAATCACGACGACAGATTGCCGGAGCAAGGGGTGGGGTGAGGAAGCTCCCTTACCGGTGGATCATTGACAGTCGAAGGCCAATTGTCAACGTCAAAGTCACCGTCTTCTTTGTATTTTATAATTTTCTACTTTTCTTTGTAACCAATTTCTCGAATTCTTTGCCTTCGTCTTCTTCAGGGAGCTGGAAGGGTTTTCCTTTCTTGATTGATTAACTCAAGGACGCCTACAATCGCCAAGGTAGGCATAGAAGTGGTCAGTCACAAGGCGTGTGAAGGGAAGAACATGTCTGTAAATTACTTGGCATCTGCCCAGCTCTTTTGGTCGTGTAAGATGTAATTACATATCATCTTGTGTTTGCGAAAACAGTGAAAGATATGATGCCGCTACACGTCAAGTCCTAACACGTAACAGGCCGCTCTCTCTAGGCGGTGGGCACACGAGACGCTGACGGCGGTTATAGCTTTGAACATCGCAGCAGGGTACCAGCCAAAAGACAAAAGAAATGATTAAAACGGTTGCGTAAGGATACGTCTATGTAGAGGCATGATGTTGAGGAATGTGCCTCAGGAGGTTAAAGTTTTTGACAGCAGTGGTACATGATTTGAACTTGTGTCATGTCAAAAGCTTGAGAGGAGTAGTAATTCCGCTTCTGGGCTACGGCGTCTGCAGCTGCGACTCTGCGAGCCTACTTAAAGGAGGAAAAAACGCGCATTCACGGCGATTCTTGAAAGAAGAGGGCGGGGGTGAAAGGGCGAAAGGTGGGCTTTGTCGCTGTACAGATGATTGAAGGTGCAGCAGAGTACGTGGTATACTCTAGAAAGCCCAAACACATCATCACGTATAAGTAACCATGCAGCAACCCTAATAGACAACTATCACCAAGAAAGGTAGCTCAAAGGGTGTAAATTGAAAGGGTGTAAATTGAAAGGGTGTAAATTGACGGTTGTTCGAATGTTGGCATTGAAATATACCGATCACTGGGTCTAGACGGATAGAGGTGGATTGCAGATGGCATGAGAATTTTATTTAAGGTAAAGGCGTAGATAAGGCAGGTTATTAAAGATGTATAGGTATATTGCAAAGTGTTCGAGGAATGAAATTAGGTGGTACAGATAATAACGGGAACGAATAAGGAGAAGAGCGTAATATGTCGTACATCCAGCAGTTTTGATCTTCATAACACGACATGGAGATAGGTGACAGCGAAATCTTCGTCCAACAACAGACACAGCCGACACATTTAGTATGCCTCCTTTCTTCTCCTGTATCTCCCGAACACACCACAAGCCGACGCGCAGAATCCGACAAGGAGCGCGACAAGCGCACCCAGAGTCAACCAATTCGCGTTGCCGTATTGTGCTGTATTCCCTGTGTCTCGGATCCTGTGGCGGGCAATGCCAAATAGAACCATATCAAGAACAAAGGCGACGAGTGTAATGATGGCTGCTAGGCCGGATAGGAGGGACATAAGACCTGTATTCAATTTGTATCAATGGTCAGATGATAAGGTGTTGAGAAGCCTATGCGCACAAATATGAGAAGCACTGTCGCTGCAAAGCATAGGAAGAGTCCTGGAACAGCGGCAGAGGCGGCCATTTGCTGTTATTGTGTTATAGATACGTTGCTTATGTGGTCGTCGTTGTCGATGTCGTGAAGGGGATGAAAAGCTGGGACAGGAGTGGGGTGACGGCGAGAGGAGATTGGAAAATGGAGCTTTGTGAACAAGAAGGGCTGACAGTTTTAAACAGCCACGAGTTTCTTTATTTGGGTATGTATGACGTAGTTGACTAATCGATGTCATTTCTCTTTTGGAGCATTTTGTGGGGCTATGCATCACGTGAATCTAATTGCCAATTTTTGGCGGTGCATAAAATGTTCTGAAGCACTCACTGCGCAGCTACATTTTGAGCACGGAGTACAACGCAAGAGTCAAACTCAAGACAAGTCCTGCTGCGGGCTGTAGCTTGGCTTTATAGCCATGGGATAAGAACTACTTTTCGGGGTATAATGCCCCCGCTCACCAAAATACTAACGAAGAATATGTATCGCATTGCCGCATGTGATTCACATACAGCATTGCACTGCAGACATGTACACAATGTCCCACAGGCTGCCAGGCTGCTCAATCTCAGTACTTTTTACGTCAGGCAATCTATGAGCCTTTCTCCCTTCAAATGCTGCTGTGGTCACGAAAGATCGACTGTTGTATTGCTCAATATTAAGAGCTATTATTATGAACCGTATAACAAACGTCCACAACCACCGCCAGGCCCACATACACGATCCACTAGAAAATCCATTCTCAATTGTTTGATGTTCAAGTCTCCAGGACAAGTGATTCAAAGATTAGACCTGCTGATATTGCACAGCGTTAAAACTCTTGGGTTCCTCTCTAAATGGCAACTTAAATTAATACAACCTGCTGCGCACTACTGATTATGCTGCCGTGTATCTTGACTGTAATCAGGCAGCAACAGCCCATGATTGTTACCTCTCGCCCTCTGGGCACGCGGTTCCGAGGTCACAAGTGTACATAAAATAAACATCCTGGGTGCTGTTTGGATGCTGTGCCCTCCCGTTAACCATCTGTTGGTTTTTGCGAAGTTCTTCAAAGATTGTTTCGGCACGTGTGAGACCTGTTTTGTTGGGCAACTCTGGAATTGAGGCATATATCCGAGACGTCGCTGCCATTGTCCATAGCCCGGGGCCTTGCCGAGGCGAGGTCGGAATGGGAGACGACAATGTTCACGTTTGACAGAGTGGGTGTTGACTGTATAAAAATTGTGTCGACTGTATAAAAATTATCAGTTTGGGAAAAGCTTATATATTGCTTTACACTCTTGTGATAACGTTGGACCCCTCCATTGAGTGTTACAACAAAAAGAAATATTCACGGAGAAGAGGACACATACGGCAGTATAGACAAGAAAAGAAACCAACTAGCGACACGTCCTGCGTGTTGCAAGCTAAAGACCCGACAATCGCGTACTATTTATGATATGGCTCCGTAGCTTGAGTATAATCGGGTGGCAGCATCCCATCATCATTATCTCTCTCCCTGTTTGCTACCCTGTCAGCCGCCCTCTCAAGAACTCGAGTTCGCTCAGCCTCGTCATACAGTTCCAAAATCGGCGATACAGAAGAAATATTCTCGCTAGTTGAAGACCCGAAATCCTGCGCCCTCCCGTTAACCATCCGCCGGTTTTCGCGAAGCTCTTCTTCGGGGACTGTTCCAATGAGCGTGAGGCCTGCTGTGCTGGGGAGCTCTGGAAGTTGGCCTTTCTTCCGAGGCATTATCGCCGCCATCGATGGCCCAGGGTCCCGCCTAGGTGACGTTGGGCTGGACGACGAGAACGACAGTGTATGCTCGTTTGGGTTTGACTGGGTGGATGTCGACTGCATAAGAGTAATGAGATGAAATAGATGTAACACACGAATCGCGTGCATGAAAAATGGAGTAAGGCACCCACAGGATCGCTAGGACTCCTTTCCTCGGAAAAGTCAGAAAACCGCACTGGGCGCTTTGGCGTTGCCGATATATTGTTTGATGCAGATGGCATGTTCAGCCTGAACGGTGTTGTCATAAACCTGCCTTCACTCGTCGTTGGCCCGGGTCCAAAACTGGATATGGTTACATGGCCTTGATGGTCCCCGGTCGGCGCTGGGGTTTTGTCGGGGGTATAGGCTGTTGAATTGAGTTCGTCGTGATAGAATTGCCTGCGTTGACGTCTGCGAAGGTAGAGGAAAAGAGCGACGAGTACGCCGATGGTGCAGACGATGGACAACGTAATTCCAGCGATGGCGCCAGGGGAGAGGCTATGTCGCATTTCGGAACATTAGAAGTAATACTCGGGGGGAAGAGGCAAAGGAAGGAGAAGGGGGCAGGAGTGTCTTTACTCACCCGGACGGGCTTGCTGTTGCTCTACACAAAACACCCATCAGTCACATAACTTATACAACATACGGAAGTAGAGGGTTCCCGCATTTCATTGACGATTGACGATCAAAACTCACCGAGGCGGAGTCGTGGAGTACACGTTTGCATAGTCAATCGCAAGGACCTGACCAGAAGATGTTGGTTGACATGTCACCTGCAAACGATGCTGTCCAGGTCCCAAGTTATTAGCGTTGTACAGCATAACTTGAGGCTTGTATAGGTCCTTGTTGGAGGTGAAATTACGTGGAAACTCCCTGTCAAGCTGAACAGTGTATGGTGCGCCATCGGGCCCGACGGGTCCATAAAGAGATACGCCCTCGCCTGGCGGGAAAGGTTTGTTCCCGCGTAGTTCAAGAAAGGCAACACACACCCTTCAAATTTTCATCATAATTGGTTTGATGTTTCTTGAAATAGGGCTTTCGGGACTTACTTGGAAAGTATACACAAAAGAAGCACCGGCATTGCTAGTCGCGCTATCAGCAGTTGTATCAGCATCATCGTCATTGTCATCATCATCATAACTCTAGAAACCCGATATGGGATCAAAGATAGCGAAAATGGCGTAAACTCACTGTCCTGATCCATCTAAAAAGCTGCCAATATTCTTCGGAGCCAGGTTCCAAGCACTCGCAGAGGAGTATGCAAATGACGGATCGTTGTCTTGGACGGTATTGACAAAGAGTTTGTCTGACGGTCTCCCAACTTCCGTGGTCCATGTAACCTGTGTAGATACGTCTGAGTAAAAAAAATGAAGCCACATGGCTAGGAAAAACAAGACTAATGACGCACAAAATCGACATCCAGGAACGTCGTTCCCTGATTAGTGATTGTCACTTCATGCCTACCCATCTTGAGATTATCGACAGAAAAGAGGTTCTGCTGAAACAACCCTTCACCACCTGCCTTGCCATCCATTGGTGGGTATGCAATGTCGTCGACTTTGACCAGGTACTGGCCGTGGTTTTCTCTCTTCGCACCAAATACTTTCACCCCTGTCCCGTTGAATACGAAAGAGGCGGAAGCGCCTGGCGTCTGCGTCGCCATGAAGCTGCTTTCGGAGTACCTTGTATAAATAAAGGGGTAAGGTGGGAAGTTCGATCTATCGAAAGCAATGAATGCCTCACCTGCTAGCCAAGCCATCGCTGCTGCTTAGGCCAGTCGACCAGCCATTGAGAAAGGTAATCAGTGGAGAATTCTCCTCGATGGTGGTGGTCAATGAAGGCATAGTGATTTATAAGGAAGATGTGGAAAGAATTAGAAATGACGAGGAAAAGAGTAGGGCTTGATTCATATAAAAGCAAAGCAAAACCGAAGAGAAAGAGGGTGGAGATACACTGTACCAACCAGTGGGAAACAGTTTAAACACAGGAAAAAGAAAAAAAGAAGGGAAGAAGGATTCGATATCAACTCTGGGAGGTCATGATCTCATTTGTGTGATCAAACTGCTTCGACAGTGATGTAAAACGCCAAGGGGGTTTTAGTTGTCTCTAGGTGATGGAAGGAATAAGTTCTCCAAGTTTTGATTGATTGATCAGACCTGTCAATTGTCTCCCTGATCAGATACTACGGCCCGGTTAATTTGGCATAATTTACCTTTTGAATTGGACGAACCTGAACACATAATGAAGACGATATCATGCCGATGACTTTCACTTTGACCATCAAGGATTTTGAGGATGGCACAGCATAACAAAGCGTGTGTTTTGGTTTTAAGCGAGCCCACATCTCAGTCATCATTTGTTCCGAATCACCAGGCTGTCAACTTGAGGGATTGTAAAGTCGTCAGGGCGCTGAGGTGTATTAGCTTTCCCGTAACCTTCGATATATTCATAGGGCCACTTCAATACAAAAGACACGATCCAGACAACGGCTCACAAGAGAGATATAATTCCATATCTCACGACCTAAGAAAATACCTCCACCCGGGCCAACGACTGTACAGTCTCTGGTTGCAAGGCATACAACTCGTCAATGAGTGCGGGAAGAAATGTCCCAGGGCCTTTCACGTCAGGCCTTTTTACTGCGATCTCAGCGGCAACAGTAAGGACCAATACACTATGCTCAACTTAGTACCCAGATACATCTATATATATGGTCTAGCACGCACCCAGCTATTGCTCCTAGGAACATGTCGCCATGCACCAGCTTCCCGTGATCATCTTTTACGCTCTGGGCATAACTGGTTCCGCAAAAGGTTGCAATGCTAGTGCCAGTAATACAACCGGAGCCTGTAATTTGACCGAGCATCTTGTCGCCATTCTTGAGGGCTACAGTATTTGTGCCATCGGAAATATAGTCCACAGGTCCAGTCATGACGACCACACATCCTGGCCAACGGCATTCATATTATAGGACCCTAAGAAACCAGCCAACGCACTTTCTTTTTTTGCCAAAGCTTTTACAAAACCAACGGGATCTTCGAAACCAGAGCCCACGCTGTCTACACCTTTAGTTAAAACCTATGCAGGACATGATTACCTTCAGGACCCCCAAAAATGGTGACACAAAGTGATCACCTCTTGAGATTTCGCTATCACCGCCAATTCTCCTGGATTCCCTTTTATCACGGTTGCCTGGAAAGTATCCAAAAGCTCTGAAACGATCAAAGTCAGTTGCGATGCTTATCTTATCCAAAAAAAAACACTAACCATCAACAATCTCCCGACGGAATGTACTAGCGCCAGCACCGACTGGGTCAAAAACCACCGGTTTTTTGTTGGTGTTGGCAGAACGGCCTGAGTGAACAAGACTAAGATGGTAATTCTGCTCCAATATCGCACGCGCCTACCAGCTATTGCCATACTATCTGCGACATCGGACCTTAATGTGCCGATATTGATGAGTAGGGCACTGCATATACCCGCAAGGTCTTCCATTTCTTGGGGTGCAGTCGCCATGATGGGACTTCCCCCAATGGCCAGCGTGATATTAGCTGATTGCGTTGCTACAACAGTGTTTGTTATCTGTTACAAGATGGGAACTTTAGATGTAGAAAATTTGGAGAGATATAGGGTCTGGTACTTACTTGGTGTACGAGCGGATTAATGTTCCTAACTTGAATCATCAACTTTGCTACCTCATCAAGGATGTATTGCGTAGGTGAAACACTTTGTGGAGAAGGTAACAGACTTGGAGTATCGTTGATGCGGAACGATTTGAATTTTTGGAGGAACGATTTGAATTTTTGGGAGAATGATTTCGGTTTTGGGGAGGTCGGCTTTGCCACCTTATCATGGATGTGTTGTGTAGGTGAAACACCTTGTGGAGAAGGTAACAGACTTGGAGTATCGTTGATGTGGAACGATTTGAATATTTGGGAGAGTTTCTCCGTGGCTTGACGAGGCTGTAGGGATGACACAATATCAGAGATGACAGCCACGCCATCAAGAGGGTGATCCGTAGAAGAGACGGCGCCATGTAAAGTGCGAAGAAGATTTGTGGATTTGATTCCACCTGTCTTTGACAGTCAGCAGATGTCGCGAGACAAAAGAGAGAAGAAGCAGCACACCGATAGCTACAGCCTTGATAGTTGTTCCGTCTAGAATCTCCAATAGTGGCCCAACACCACGAACCCCAATAAGTGGGTTCGTAAGTGTCTTGCTTTTAGTGCCAAACACTGAGCCTATACCAACGTAGTCCGCGCCGTCCCTCACAGCTGCCTTCACTTCATCCGCGTTGTTACAAGATACGCCAATGACCATGCCCTTCGGCAACATTTTACGCGCCTGGGAAGCAGGCATATCACTCTGGCCCACATGGACACCGCGAGCATTGATCTCAATCGCGACGTCTACACGGTCGTTGATGATTATTGGGACATTGTGTCTATCGCATATCACTTTGGATTTGGCAGCGATCTCAATGAACTATGTGTAGTTGAGCATTTCATCTAGAAAAGAGAGCAATGATCACTTCACCTCAGCTTTGTCTGTATCTTTTTCGCGAATTTGGACTAGAGTAACCCCGCCTTGGAGTGACTAGATCATATTCAACATGAGCGGTGGTACGAGGTATTCAACACCGTACTTCTTCCAAGGATTCGTAGTAATCCTGGTGAACGTTCATATGTGATGTCTACGAGTCGAAGCTTTATGGAGAACGGACCTTTCCGGGAGGTAGAAGTTCGCGCCCAGTAACAAGATATATAGAGTAGTCGATTGAAGCCATTGGCCGTCGGGAATCGGAACAGGTTAATTGGCAGTTTAGAGAAAGGAGCACAGAGATAGAATAAGGTCTTTTATGGCAACAGGGCCTCCTGGACAACTTACAAGATGACTTTTCTGGCGCAAGGAAACACTTAGCTAGGGTCAGCGGCGCGCCCTGTTGCCAGAGTCTTTGTATATGGTTGGTCACAGTCACGGCAGTCACGCGCATCGAGTCACTGGTTCCCACCACCTGCAGGAAAGCCTCCAGCTTTCGCATACCTTTGCCTATCTCTACTTATCCTACCGCTTCTGTCACATTAATCATTCATCTACTGCATCTGACTGTAGACTGACACAATACAAACACTTGTAATGAATTATTAATTGAAGCCGACAAAGGGCCTACATAGAATGAAAAACAGCCGTCGGTGAGGAAGCTTATGTGCTTATAGACGCTTCACAAAGAAGGGCATCGGGTCAAATTCACAGATCACAAAATTATGATGTATGTACTAGTAGTACATATATCACTGGCAAAAGAGCGTAAGGCGATGAGTAGGCAGGTAGTAAGTAATCGATAACGGATAAAGAGTTATGCAAACCGCCAGACGTTGATCTGGTACTTTTGTGCGTCGACTTAAGCAGGTGTAGGGGGTGCATGAGGAGCTAGAGAAATGCAGAGTCAGGGAATGAATGTAGTATCGTTATACTGTGGGCTTACCTCCGCCCCTGTCCCCTCCCCTCCCACGGCCGCGACCACGTCCACCACGATAGTCTTGATAATAGCAATCAGGGAAAAGGAGAATACGAGATAAAGGAAAAACTTACCGCCACGACCACCACCACGATCGCCGCCGCGGAAACCACGATAACCGCCACGATAATGGCCACGATCTTCGCCTCGGAATCCACCACGGAATCCACCACGCTCGCCGCCACGGAATCCACCTCTGTATCCACCACGCTCACCATCTCTGGCGCCGCGTCCGCGTCCACCACGACCACCACGTGCCTGAGTGAAGCCATCGTCATCACCTTGCCCGGGTGTAGGGGGCGCCGATACATCGTGATGACCGTTGGCTTGTGAGGTGGGAGCTAACTCATGCTCCTCCGGAGTTTCAGCAACGACAGGGGTGGCAGTACCCGACGTTCCGAATTTGTTGTGCAAACTCGCGATAGAGGGGAGTCCTGCATCGTCGTCCGCGGCCCAATCAATGACTGCTGATTGGGGAATCTTAAAATTTTGTCGCGTCAGATCCTCCCAAAAAACCGTCAAGGTTGACAGAGCTTACCTCGGGCCCATCTACGTGCCCGTTGGGAGCGTCTTGCTCGAGATCAAGGGCATCAGGTGCACCTCTCGGTTGTTGTATTGCTTCCGCTGCATGTGCAGCAGCATCAGAACGTTCTGCCCACTCTGCGTTGTCCTTGAAGGATGCAGCCTCAAGCTCACTTTCTTGCATAAAGTGGAAACCACTTGTTGGAGCCGCAGACTGCACGCCACCAATAGGGACTTCGGGCTCGACAGCCTCAGGAATAGGCGCTTCCTGTTCTTCTTCAAGTTCAAGGGGAGTAGGCGCACGTGGTGGACTGAGGTGGTGTTGCGTAATCTCCAAGAGATGTGAATCTGAGGCCAAGTTAATGACAATAAAGTAAAGTGGAAGAAAACTCGCACATGACACTCCCTCGAGCTCGCCTATCCCAGATACTAAACCGGTAAGCACACCTCGCTTGTTATCCGCATCGTTTCCAAGAAGGATATCAGCAGCAAGGATGACAGCTCCACTCTCGGCAAAGGACTCGAGCTGTCCTGACGACAACAACGAATGCAGACGCAGGAGATCGAGAATGTCCGAAAATCTGTTCGTAATGCTAGCCTACGCCACAATGATTGTCAGGTCCTGAAGCGGATAGAACGATCATGATATGATGTACCTCTGCAGAGAGTACAGCATCTGTTATTCTAGCCTTCTCGGATTTTTCTACCTCGCCAAGCTTTTGAGAAATTTCGTGAGCCAATTCGGATTCATGTGTCTTGTGAAATGAGTGTTTATTACTACTTTCGTTTCATTCTTCAAAGATTTTAGCACCAACCTCGACAGCCTTTTTCACTTCTCCGAGTTCCTTCTGAATAGCTTCCAGTGTCGGAAGAGTTTTCAATGTACGTTTTTGGTCGTCGTTCAATTTCTCTGGGTCAGTTGCGGCATAAGTTGATATGCGCGTCTACATGAGCGGTAACCACGTATCAGTAGATGACTAGAACGGGCCAGAAAAGTACTCGCAATTTTTTTGGTGGTAGCCTTTAGACGCTTGGAAATGAGGTCAACAATGGGGCTCAGTTTGAGCAACTTGTCGTCTGGAAGAGGTGTCTGTGGATCGGGCTGCGCAACCAATTCTGGCGCAACAGAGCCTTCGCGAATGTCTGCAGCATCGGGAGCCTGCTCAACAAGTGCAGCAGATGTTGGGTCAGAGATAGCCACGGGTGAACCAGGAGCTGAATCTGAAGGTTTTTTCCCCTTGCGCTTTTTTTTCTGGGATTTTGACACTGGAGGTGGGGGAGGAGCGCCGGGCACGATGCGGTGAACGACTGCTTCAGACATTTTTTTTACGATTGTTTGAAATGGGGCAGTCCTTTAGAATAAGTGAAGAGAGGGACACAGGAGGTGCTGGCAGGAGTAGAGTGCGTAGCAAAACAGAGACGCGGCGTATTTCTCACGGATGGATCAACCACATATCGTTAGGCGCGTGGCCATCAGCGAGCCTAAAAAGTCCATAGCCACCGTATATCTTTCCTTGACAACCACTTGATTTTGTTCTACTAGCTAGTGCATGTTAGATAAATAAAAGCAAGACCAGAATTTTTAACTAGCACTGGAAGAGAAGTTTACGCAGTCTTGACAAAGACGACCTCTAAAGCCTGTATCCATCTCGCCAAAGAAAAGCCTTTTCAGATGCTGGTATATACTTTTGCTCACTCACAAACTGCCTCCCGGAGGTCTTGTTGCGATTCCTGTCGTTTCAGTTATCTAATTGTGTTGGTTTCTATTTAGACTGGTCAATAATCGAATGCCAGACGCGTTTTACATCATTCAACCAGGACCTCAAACTGCTATCAGTGCAACAATGCTCTCCGTAATCGATCTCAGCACCAATCCCTTTTCAAAAATTGACGAGAGTACTAAACGTCAGCTTGAACCTTCATTCCCTATTCGTCATCCAGAATTGAGCTTCGAGGATGGGAATATCGCTGTGCTCGCAGGTGCAATATATTTTCTGGTACACCAAGGCCTGCTCTCCCGACATTCCGCCCCTCTTAGGCGCGCTATAGAAGGCATGGAAAGCACGCGATTTTTGGAGGGCCGCCCTGTTCTAGAGCTAGCAGAGTGTCCGAATGACGTGCTTCAATTCTTACTAGCGCTATATGATGGCATGTGAGTAAAGTGAACTTGGCATCTGCGTAGATTGAAGGGTGCTTAGCTCGACGCTCAAATGTGACGTCAATGATTTCGGCGTGGTGTCGGCGATTTTGCACTTGACTACGACCTACCAAGTCAGCCATCTCCGAGCGGATCTTCTTCGTCGTCTGTCCTCAGCTTGGCCAAAAACTCTCGCCCAATGGGAATTAAGGGAAGCTAAATGTGTAACCGTATTGGGGGTCTATGAACCGCGTAGCACGATACCTCACCCAATGCACGTATCTTGTTCTTGGTTTTGTGCTGTTCTCCTCACCGATCTCTTAGCCTGGTCATTAATCTTGCTCGTGCGGCCCGCGCACCAGAACTTCTTCCTGCTGCCTTTTATGACTTATCTCGTAGTACTCCAAGTGAATGTGCTACAGGGTACACGTGCCCCTTGACCTCAAGGACCCACCATTTATCAGACATCGATCTCTTGAGCCTCCTTAGGGGGAAGGAGCACGGCTCCCGTTTTCTTTCAACCTTTATTGTTAACGAATTGGAAGGGAAAGAACCATCATTGGCCTGCATTTACCGAATGGAGATGGACCCCGCACGCAAGCGCATTTGTCAATCAGCTTTTGAGGCAATAACCTTTGAGATCCTACACGATATCAATGGCACCGTATGTCAACGAAGTTCTGATCCTTTGTTCGCAATCATGGATTCTGAATTAATGCAAACGCGAGACGACCCCTCCGGACGATTGAATCCCGCTCTGCGTGCGTGCGAGTTTTGTCGGTCCGAATTTGGCGTGGCTGTCGATAACGCTCGGGAGGAGTTTTGGCAGAATTTACCCTCATCGTTTGGTATTGACCCTCAAGTCTGGGCTTGATTGATGTCTCTTTTACCGACCAACCTCCCAAGCACAACGCTTCTGTTCGTTTGTCTCACACCCTGGCATGGTTCATACAGAGTTTTTGTGCACGGGCAATATCTCACACTCACAGCCTCCTTGTCAGAACTCTCGTCTGTTTTGTTGGCTTCTCGTGAAATAGTCCCGACTGGTGTTACTCCGCGAGGCTCTTTATCTCTCCGGTTACCGGGGCATTCTCATTCCAAATGTGCCTTATGTACTGAAATGGCCATTTTTGCACTTTGACTGATTTTTCCTAGGCCCAGAAACTCCGACGACATCATCTGACTGCCCAACTAGTCTATGCTGGTGTCAAGTCTGACAAGGTTTGACCAGAATACATCATCGTGTTGCTAAGTAGAAGGACCCTTACTTTTGGCACCTCTTGTTCATCTGTCCCAATGAGATGATGATCCAAATCTGGGTAACGCTCTGATAACTATAATTCCAGCCCCAATAGCCGGTCCCGATTCCTCTCGATGCAATTGAATTATAGAAGCGCATGGTTTACACGTGGCTCTTCTGTGGTATCTTCTCGACATTGTTTCTCATGTAGAGATCCAAGCTTGGGCGCTTCTAACTATCCGGCCGATTTTGTAAAACATAGTCGGTGCCAAAACGGGCAGGGTCCCCTTTCGTCACCTATTTTCACTGTCATTTCTCAATCCCACTCCTCACGGTTGTGTAGTCTCACGTGCATTGAATACCGTCACCCCTCAAGTTCAAGTGGCGTTGCATCTATATCTTGTTTTTGTATAAGTAAAGCTTCCCAAAGACTTAGACTTCCCCCCCTTCTCTTCCCTACTTCTAGAGGTCCTTCGATCCAATATGTACAACAACTGGATCCCCGTCAATGGACAGCCCCCACAACGTCAGCCATATTTTTTATTCCTTCATCGAGTCCGTGCTCACCACCTCTCCATAGCCGCCTATTCATATTACCCAGAGACTCAGCGTGGACCCGACCATAGAGGCTACCCATTTGCGTCGTCATCGCCACCCAGTAACAATTACTACCCTCCGGTCCACGCGGTATGCTAGAGTGACCGATCTGTCTTCATTAGGCTAATCTCTCACATTCTTTCATTCATAACAGCAATCATTCCCAACGCAACTTTCGATACCTTCGGCCCATCAGCCCTACCCTCATGACCCCCGGCTCACTGCCCAGCAGACGAACCAGACCTTAACAGCATTGGCATCGGCTCGGCGTATCTCGCCAGAGTATATCATGGTATGTAAATTCTGGTGTATGTTTTTGACGGTGCTTCTGCTTCTGTATTAATTCGTATGGTCTGGATTCTGGAAACCAGGACTCTCCAAGCCTCTTGTCGCCGACGCGTGATCAATCGGGGCAACGAGGTTACTATGATCCCCAGCAACCGCAGCGCTATTCAATGCGTGGGGAGCCGTTGGACCCAGTACCTAAGTCGCGCTCTGCTCAATCACCCACCACGGCAACATCTTCACCACCTTCCACGAGCTCACATAGGACTGCTGAAGGACATGCGTGTAGTTACTGCGGAAAGGCGTTTGGCAGGCCAAGTGCCCTCAAGGTGGGTTCACCCCAATCGCATGATGAATTCGGCTGAGCAGAAGTCCCGTTTTTTAGATCCATCTGGCTATCCACACTGGAGAAAAAGGTGCGTGGCCGAGTTTTTACTCTGGCCTTGTCTGGTTTTGGTAATGTGACTGATCAACTTTTAATACAGCCTTCGTGTGCCCCGAAGCAGGGTGCCATCGTAGCTTCAGCGTTAGAAGCAACCTGAGTAGGCACATCCGTAACGTCCATCAAATATGGCCTGACGGAGGCCAAGGAGATCTGGACTCAGGAGATGATGGAGAAGGGCAAAGGACTGGTGAGCACTGATCTTGGGCTACAGGTACACAGGCATCAGCAGCAGAGGTCGGAGGTTCGGGAAATGGTGCACTGCACACTACCTCCTTTTGGTTGTGTTGTATGAATGTCCCTTCAGATCAATAATAACAAACATGTTTCTGGAATTTGTTTGAATACCACTCGACTACTGACAAGCATCTTGTTCTTGTTTTTCTCAAACTGCCATGGAACCAGGCATGCTCATGCAGGATTACTCTGAATATGCACGAAATCTCGAGAACGATGCTATTGACACGACATCCAATACCAGGCAGGTCTAAATCAGCTGCGAAGAAAGCTTTTTACCGAGGTGTATGCGCATTTCTCAGGCTTTGTGATGCTATTGAAAGTACAGAGGATGTGATAATCTCTTTGCTTTCACAACTGTCTACCTTCGGCCGCCCCTCCCGCGATTGTTCTAACTCTGACGTGATGAGCAGCTCTGAACCCGATGATACTCAACCGAGTTCCCGAAGTTTTAGAAATAATCGAGCTAGAATTGAGTTGCAACTGGTCGATCGTTCTAAAGTTGGGGCCGCTGGGTGCGGTTCTACACCTGGGTCTCAACGTCTCCTCGGTGCTTCTTTGTAACTTGTTCTCGTCCTCAATAGATCCAAGGCCCTCAAATGTATGAGATACCCCAAGAGATCTGCTAAAGGAAGTGCCCGCCCCATTGGTAAGTCACAGTATATGTTAGTGCTTTGGTTTTACTCACAGGTACATAACTAGCACAACTCTTAAAGGTATTAGACATCACTCACGAAGCGCTGATCAACAATATGCCAACTACCAAACGGTTGAATTCTGATGGCGACCTTTATATATATTCTGACAAAATTGTGCAGTGATATCTACTATAGGGATGTTCCGCTATTCAAAAATCAGAGGACGGTGGATTTGGTGCATCAAAATGTCCCGACCTAGAGCTCTATGTAAAAGCTCACAATCTTTCCCACAGCTTGTCGATGATATTGCTGCCACCTTCGAACTTGACCGATCAGATCTCAACATTGTAACGATATTTAACTCCCCTCATGTCACACAATATGAATCTAACATTCACTCATACTATCATTCAGCGTGCCACCTCGAAAGGCCTTGTTTGTGGATCCGGTCTCAACGCGCAACTTCATACAGGAGAGACTATTCAGATAAATGACACTGAAGTTAGAAATCATGATGATTCGTTTGAAACGCAGGTTGATGTTCTTTTTATAACTAAGGGGACCTTGATTCCTGTTGGAGAGGATATAAAGTCGCTCCGTGTTGATGCTGATGTTGCTTGGGTATTGATCGTTGAAAAAGAGGTTGGTGATTCACAACATTCCACACATCGCTCCAGTACCTGAGCCCGCATCTCAGGCCGTTTTTCAGTTGTTATGTCGGCTGAAATTTGCATACAATTCATCTCTTCCTGGTCGTGGTCTCATTATAACGGTGCCTAACTGCCAAATACGAGTTGATTCTTCTAATTCACATATACAAACCCAGGGGAAGGGCTACCCCGACATTGCGACCCGGCAATTGATCAAAACCCTCGCAGACAACCTTCCTCCTCGGTGATCTAACCACTTTTCACAGATGCTGTGAGCCTGTGTTAAACGCTTACCCTTCCAACTTCTTTCTGTTAGAGTTCCCATCCTCGCGTTGGTCGATGGAGACCCATATGGCATCGACATACTTTCTGTGTATAAATTCGGTAGCCGAGGCCTCCAACACGAGAATGCAAAACTTGCTGCTGAGCGAGTAGAATGGCTAGGGTTATGGTCAACTGAATTGAACCAGTAACTACTCCCGGCTAACTTAATCTACTTCCTAATCACTGCGCGTGTAGCTTTGGCGTCGATAAAGATAAATTGCTACCAATCACCAAGCGCGATGAGTCAAAGGTACGTACCAAGCCTCTCCCTAGGTGCCTGCCCTCAGAACCCCCCAGGCCTTGTCTATGCTTAGGCGGCCTTCGGCTACGATGCCAACGAGTTGGAAGTTTGTGACTTTCGAATTAGGAATAACCCTTAGGACATGAACTAACGCTTGCGCCACTGTATCTAGGAAAGAGCTTATACATATGCTCCACATTCGCCGTAAAGCTGAAATTGAGGTCCTCTCCGCTACCGAACAGTGGGCCTATGTCGATAGACTCGGACTTCCCACAGACTGTGCTAGCTTTGACTCCTTCGATGACGACGTCATGACTTATCCAAACGACACTGTCCCACATTCCTCATCCTCTGACACTAGTTATATTGTGCCCACCTTGTCTAGCTTAGCAGATACCTCACCTCGTTGCTCTAGTCCTCTCACGAGCCTAGGACCAAACCTACACCTGTCTCCTCCTCCTGCAACTTTGGCACCCTCTTATGCGCTGTTAATGCGGTACCTGGTATGTAAAATAACCGAGTTTGTATCCTCTGCACAAGGCTGTGCGAAATCTGTTGAATGCCCCACTTGAAGCCTATACTTTAATTCCCAGCAGCTTGTCATTAACCGCGGAATCACGGAGCTCCGCCTTCGAAATATTCTTCCTTCACGACCGAAGCACCTGCTGCACAACCTACACTAATCACGGTAACCTTACCATGATGGATAACATAATTCGTGTTAAAAACTATACATCAGATACGATAGTCCAATTTGTAGAGTCCAAATAGATAAAATGTCTCCGATTCTATGGTAAAGATCTCCAGGAAGGATATGATTCTCTCATCGATCTGAGTAGGTTGGCGGGGGATCGTGCACTTCCGCAATTCTACCTCCAGCAAGCTGATCGTCTTTCTCGTGATCTCTCTCCAGTTCCTTTTGGAATGCAACCATTTCGGCATGGGTCGTTGAGGGCGGTACATTCGGTAATTCTTGAGATTGACGTCTGGTTGTCTCAGATGACGTGCCGAGAGCGACAATAGCGGCGGTATCGACTGGGCTGAACATGTATCGCTCATGGGGGGAGGGTAGAGATGTAGGAGAGACTTGGGATGTACTTGGAGTGTGTGTATCTATTTCGATCAACGGACCATCTTGGCGCCCAAGGTGGCTCGCTTTGGACTGGGCAACAACAGGAGCGGCACCTGAAGTAGAAGGCACACCTGCTCCATCGGCTTCGGTATCAAAGGACTTGTATGGTTGGGGTGCAGGGTATCCAGACCGTGGAACTGCAGCAAGGCTGGCCGCTGCGATAGCTGCTGCCGAGCCAACAAGAACTCCAGAGCCAAGCCCCGATTCTACCATCTGTGAACCTGCTCCACTGGATCCAGAATCAAGGGATGGCGCGTCGGAGGGCGTGTCGTGAGATAAAAGCATCGTTCCACGGGGTTTTTGTTGAAGATGCCGTAGGTGGGCGCGGCGTTTCAAGAATAACATTATCAACAGACCTGATATGACCACTGCCGAGGATAGAGAACGATCAGGGTCGAAAAAATAAGCGGTAAAGTCAAGAAAAACCTACAGAGGCCAAGGACGAGACCGACAATTCCGCCAGTACTTAGTCCCTTCTTCGCGGATTTGCCGTTGGTCAGACCATTGTTACCTGAAGTCCCACTTGAGGCGGGCGCGCTGTGGGTCCCAGAAGAGATATGGGCGGGACCAGTCCCTGTAGTAGTTGCAGTTACTGGGCTGATCAAGACGAGTGATCGTCATCAGGTACTCTCAGCAATTTGCAGGAGCGAAAAATATATACCTAGTCTGAGAAGCTGGGTTCGAGCCCCGGGTGCTTGTTGTGCAGACGCCCTTGCGGCACACTGTACAGACTCCGTTGCGGCAGCTCTCGCTTTCACCATCACTATCAGAGTCGGAGTCAGAGTCTCCGTCATCCCCGCCTCCTTTTCCAGATTGGCGAACATTCCTGTACAAATACGAGGTTTGATAGCTCAGGCTCCACCAACATGAGGCAAACTTACAGCATCGCTATTGCTGCGTTGCAGTCCTGGGTGACCGCTATAAGCAGGATCGGGAGCCATAAGCGTCGGTCGAGACCCAGGAAAGACAACATTATGAAAGGGTGTTCACTGTCAGGGTATGAAGCGCGCTGAAGGAAAAATCATAACCACCAGCAAGGTACTGGGAAAACTCTTCACAGCCTTGTTGACTTTTGCCCCACTTAGACGTGGTAAATCTACCTGATTAAGATGCCAAGTGACTTCGGTCTCGAACGCATCGATGGCAGTAGCAACTTATACATCTGACATGGAACTTCGGGAAGCGTGCCAAGCCTAGTACTAACGGCTCACCTTAATACTTGCCTTTGGAGGAAATTGGTTCACATTCAGACCGCTGCGTATCTTCCTAGATTTCCCAGATAGTAAACACCACTCCCACTGGCGTTTTAAATGGAGAGCAGATAACTGTTGTTGTAAAGTGACCCGGCTGCGGTATCATGATAAAACACACTTATATTTGGCCATTGATGTGTAGTGCATCGCGAAAAACAAGCACGGCCTTGGCGCAGTCAGAATGGTACTATAAGAGAAGAGCTATTGTTAAGCCACAAGGTCTCATCTTGGCGAAGTGCCAAAGTATCTGCGATATCATTGGCAAGTGACTCGTAGGCCGAATAGATAGAGAGTAATTTGTTGACTACTACATACATAAGGATGACTACTCGTTATCAAGCCACAAATAAGTTTAATAATAATTAGCCGAAATACAGCTGACATGATGCACAGCCATGCATGACAAGCTACATGGATGACTACACCCTTGCGACGGATCATGCACCTGTGACGATCTTCTCGTTGCTTCGCATCACAATTCGTCAATGGATCCATACCATTCGCTTTCTTTCATCAGCTCGCCCCGCTTTATACTGGTGTCAATCAGAGAAGGCACGCCGTCCAGAACCGTCACCAACTTCAAGTTGTCGTTGTCATTATCTGGCCAAACAAGAGCGAAAGTGTCGTCGTATGGCTGAATAAGATTGAACGATGGGTCAAGTGCCTCAGGCAAGACACAGATTACTCGAGAACGGTATGTGTTGTCGTGTTCGCCGATTACTTTATGCTGTAGGAGTACAACTCCCGGCTGTACTTGCTCCAATCTAAGTATATCGGACGAACAGACATGGTAGTCTTCGAGCTCCAATAATGCTGGGAGGATCAAACCGGACGTTCGAGGCGTGTTCTCCACGAGCGGGTGAAGTATGGGCCAGATTTCCTGCGATGTTGGCTTATTATAGTAGCAATATGTTCCACAGTGAGAAAAGTTGAGCCCTTCTGGTTCTGCTTGGTCGATGAACGGTTTGTGATTGAAGAGACTCATATACAATACACACCACCATATGTTTGTGTCTGTATCTCGAGACGGTTACCCTCTATTTTCATGACATATTTTTCGCCGACTGCTAGCAAACTTGGGTCGTGATCGCTGAAAATAAGGCTGCAATGTTGAAACTCATCGTCTGGAAAGGAGAATGTGGCCTGTAGAGAGAGTTGTGGCCCTTCAGTGACCCCAAAAACGTGGATCTTCCATCCGTCTTCCTGGTATGCGGCCGCGAAACGCGCCCCGTCCGCACTGAATGTAGCTGATTGCACCTCCCAGGGACAAAAATCGAAGTCACATGCGCCAAAACCATCGAGCAGTCCATTTGATGTTGTGCGGATTTCAATGATCTTGGTGCCCGTGGCAAGATAGCGTCCATCTGGACTTGGCTCAAAAATGATGTCATGTAGAGAGGACAAGGTTTCTTCAATACTGGAGACAAGCTCTGGTTGTGATGATACAAGGGACCACTTTTCGACCTTTAACACAACCCCCATGCTACGGGTCGTTAGCAGCATGATGCGAAGAATCGATCCCACAACTAACCTCGACTTCGTAGACCAGATGATCAGTTCTGGAAAACGACCATTCTGTACGAACACCGATCTCACTTCCATCACCCCCTTGCTGCGAGAAGCTTCTAGTTGGGCTGGCGACCATGCAGAATTGAGAGGCTGCCTCCTGATAATGCCACTTTCGTCAACCAGGAGAGCGTCCACATCGGATTCCTCCGATGTCCCAGGTATTAGCTCGAAGTCAAAAGGAGAGCCACCGAAGACATAAATCATGTCTGCGTGATCGTAATAAGATCCCCCCTCGCGTTTCAAAAAAGTCCAGACTGCTAATCGCCAATTTGGATCGTAGGACTTGTCGATGACTGCCGCGAATCTCTCCTCGTCTCTAGTAAAATCTGCAGTACCTACATTACCCACCTCCCATTCGCTGGGAGGTAACGTCATTGTAATTTCTCTCTCCTCGTTGACCAAAAAACAAAATAGTCTGCTTTTATGGCCCTCCTCCCTCAAGTTGATGACGACCTTCCGACCTGCGTCACTGAAACCTAACAGCAGAACATTCTGTGATAAAGCCCCAGATTGGTCGAAAACATGCTTGCAAATGGACGTGCCATCGATATCAAGCACCTCCAAAACGAGAACCCTGTCATCTTGAACGATTCTAGCAATGTGACTACCTAGCCTGCTGACACTGGTGTGTGTAATTCGAAGCGTAGGATCCGAGCTAGATATGGCAGTTGGTCTGCTAACGCATTCATTTGTATAGAGGCTGAAGACACCATATGGCGTAAACAATGTATTATTTTTGCCAAAGGCAACGACGCTGGCAGCATCGTGGGCGAATATATGTTGTTCATCAACGTGGGAGTCGCTTAAGATAAGTCTTGCCCAATCATCGGTGTTTGGGGTCGTGTCCAAATCCTTGATGCTCCAGCAGGTTGTGAGATAGACAGGGTCGACTAATCCTAGTTGTTGATATGTGATAGCTATGAAGTCGGCAGAAGGACTGACAGATGCCGAGTGAAAGGAGAATCCCTTCGTCAAGGCCTCACATACTGCTGGTAGCGGCCGTAAGCGTACACCCGTTTTCATGGATTGACATCGGAGGGAAGGCGAGGGAAAGGTGGTAGCTGAAAATATATTGTTGGTGGCGGGATCATAATGTATCCAAGCTCGGTGAATGTCGGTCTCTAATGGCGGGATACCGGTGATAGTATCAAATCCGCTGGAGACTCCTGATTGTGATTGTGAGATACAAATGCGGACCATCTGAGGGTATTGTAATAAGGTCTGGGAAAACCCAAGAAGGACCTTCATTATCAGATCGGCCCAACGCAGGATATCGGAGGGAGTGACGGTACTATCCAACTTGGTAAGATGTCGGATGATGTTCTGAGCAAACTCAACATAGGTTAGGCGAATTAGCTCTTCTAACCATATGCTAGACACCGAAGAATGTAGGAACCGGGAAACGGAAGTATGAAGTTGTTCCAGTCCAACGCCATCTGACGGAAGTGGGGTTTTTAAAGTGTTCAGTACATATTCAGTCCAGTAGATAGTTGCGTAGTCAAACAAAGGATATCGTTTCTTGAAAGCTTCCTGACCTGACGTTCTCGCCGGTCCTAAAGCGATGGGAGGTGATGAATACTCGTGAGCTTGAGAGGAAGTGCTGAGGAAGTAATCGAGACATGTGATCCCCATCTTCAACTCTGCAGCTGGAATATCGACGAGAAATGGTTCAATTACATTGGTCATGCCACCGGGGTTCTGCTGAAGTAATTCGGAAGGGTGGGTAGAAAGGAACTGTCGCGCAGATAGATGAACAATACCAATTGTGTCGCCTTCATCTAGCCCGGTGTATCTTACGAGATCACCACAGCACTTAACGATGTCCTTGCGCGACCAAAGGAGTCCGCCATTTGGAGAAAAGAATGCCTCTCTTCTAATGGAATTATTGTTAGTATTCATCACCTTCAGGGCGGCCTCTAACTCGACGAACGTCATCGGGCGCCTACTAGCCACGATCCATTGCAATACGACACGACCGAACTCGCGACTCTTCTCATCGTTCCCCAAAAGCCGCTTGCAGATAAGCGCATACGTCCTGTCCAACCCGTTTGGCAGTTGATCAAGGAGTTTCCATATCCCAGATACTTCCAGCTGACATTCGACTTCTTTACACATCAGATATGTCCACAGGAACATCCCTTGGTGGTTTTTAACATTGCCGAAGACTGAGATGATGCGGTCCCTAAGCTCATAGTGCTTGGGATCAGCCAGGCGCTCAATCTGAGATATAGTATATTTGGTGAAAGAAGCAATATCGTGCTTGACATCATCCTGGCTAAGTGCCAAGAAGATGGGATGAGGCTGACCAGGGCGAAGCCGCAGCAACTCATCCACGTGGTCTCCCGATTTTCGAGCGGTGACGACAACTCGAATCTTGTTCGAGGTGGTATGAACAAGCTTTTGTAAGCACTGAACCAGTTGTCTGGAATCCTTACACTCGTCCATAGCATCGAGTACGATTGTTACCGTAGTTGTGCCCCCCGACTGCGAAGTCTGGGAGAACTCGGAAATAAACGAATAAAGAATAGTCCATAGTGTCCAGAAATCCACATGATTCTCGAGTAGTAGGGGTTGTAACTCCGATTCTACTTTCGTTACAAGAGCGTGGTTCCTCGATAGCATGGCGAGATAAACCTGATGAAGAAGCGATCGGGTGGCTGCCAAGGGCGTGTTCTTGCTATCATCGGTCTCCTTGAAGTAGTGATAGAGGGTGATGGGTTTAGCGGGGTGGGACCTTTCTTCATTGATCAACCATGAGCTGAGAATCGTTTTCCCAACACCAGCAGTACCGTAGATGACAAGGAGAGCAGTTGGCCTACAGTTTACCCAATCCTGATATTCCTGCTTGTTTCGAAGCCATTCACAGGTTCCGTGATAACGATGCTGTTCTGCACTGGTGAGGTCATGCTTGTAGTGAGGTGGATCAATCCAATTCGCAAGTTCCTTCTGCTGACGTCGCACGCGATAAGCCTTATCATCAGCGTGATGCTGAGCTGTCCCAACTTCATGTAGCCTTAATTTTTGCGTAACGAGCTTGGCTTTGAGTCGCGCAAACGCCATGGCCATTTGTCGCGAAGATGATAGCCAGTTCTTTATGCGATAGACAAGACCTGTGACCCGAATATCAGTCTCGATCATCTGCAGAATGTCATGAATGGTGATATATTACCTTTATTCATCTTGTTGCGGTAATAATCCACTGCTTTCACCCAGAACTCAAGGATCGCAACGTAGACTGCTTCGACTGCGGAAATCACCATTGCCGATCCATTAAACGTGTTCTCGACCACTCCTAAGTACGAGACCTCGTCTGCCATCCCCACGAAAAAACCCAACGTCTCCTCTAATACGTTAACATTATCCTTCGCTATCTATTGTGCCTTGTTCAATAACCGAGAATCCTGAAATATGAAGCAAGCAGCGTACTTCGAAAATGAACGAAATGCTGCCCCAAATCAAGTCTCCTCCCATTGGGGGCAACTTGCACACCCCTTCCAAAACGCTCTCAAATGACTTGAGTTTTTCAAACAACTTTCCTGCCTTGCTCTCAAAGTGATCAATACTCTCTGACTGCAAGGTTTTGGCGATCGCTTGCGCTTGTGAAACCAAGTGATCCGCATTCGACATCTCCTGAAGCTGATCATATTCGTCTGAGTTCAACTGTTCTAGATATTTGGCTTTTGCACGCTCGAATGCCCGCTGGGCTTTGGTCACTGGGGACATGCTCGATATGCTGTTGATGCTGGGTTGCACGGCGAAACGATGATGATAGGCGCTGTCAATGCCTGGCGGATGGCATTGTGTGAGAAATAAGCTGTGCAAATCAATTGGGTATATCAGGATGGAAATCTCCGTCCATAGCCCCGGAGCCAAAGCGTTGGCGCTACAGTCTCTTATCCCCATCCCTATCCTATCCCCTCTGGGCTGGAGCACTAGTGGGGTATGTTGGGACAAATGGAGATTTATCGACGAGCATGAGAGCGGAAGGGATGTGTTCCGCTTCCGCGATCAAAAAGTACAATGTACGGCACAAAATCAGCTACAAGGCACGCATCAAATGGAAATCGAGTAAACCCAAGGAAAGCACCTACATACTACTTTCGGAAGCGGACCTACACATTAGCCATAATGGAATGCGACAATGGGCGCTTCGTTGCTTGATACAATTGTGCGTAATTTGTCATATTCTATACCAGCGTTCTGCTCTAGGTTGTGTTCAAGTCCAACTTCCTGTGACGCGTGACTGTTGGTGATAGTAAATGACGTACTTTGAGCTATGATAGCGGAGACTGTGATTGTGAACATGGAAAAAGAGATTATGACGGTTATGACGGGCATAGCATCCGTACTAAGCCGATCATCCCGAGTTGTTGGCGACTACGGGACCCAAAGGCAGGATGACTGGGCTCTGTTTGTTTGCGGTGGGTGAATATCGGTCTTCACATATAAGCTGGGATTATTCAGGCATAGGATATCAAAACGCCCGCAGAAAAAAACGCAGGGGCAACGACCTGTACCGTCAACGGGCACTTGAGCGCTACTTGCAAACGGCGATCTACACCGACAGAGGAAAGTCGATCAACTCCACAGCGGGTTTAGGGTATGGTCAGTCTCAAAACAAAAAGAAGGCGAAGCCTGTGTATCTGTAGAAAGGCGTTAATCCATAGATAGTCCTCGGTATCATACAGTCCGGGGTTGGCATTCAATCGTAGTTGAGACATGTCCACGGAGAAAGCGTCGCGGGATGACAGCCATGCTACGAGATATAGCCGACATACTTTTGTTTCGGCAATTCTAGTAGTCAAGGCCCCGAATTCTGGATGTCTCTGTCCCAGTCTCCGTCCCGGTTTCTCGGTGCTAGAATTGTTCTTCCGGGCACGAGTTGTGGGTCTATGATTAGCGGTGCTCGAATACGCCAACGTTTGATTGTGTTCGCATCCTTGCGTTGGCATCTTTCTAACTGCCAAGTATATAGATCTCAGGGGAGCGCATCCAGTATACATAGTGCCGACCATCGAGCACAAACTGTTGAGGATGCCTCAGCCATACGCGACTTAAGAGGTTACGCCACCAGAACTCGTCACTGGACTTGGCACCGTACCAGTCAGTCTGGCTATATTGAAAAAAACACTCATTGTTACTAGAAGAGACGGGTAGGCGGAACCTTGCTCCTTTACTGCAGATGTCGCGAGGAGGGGCGGAGTGTTGGACGTGTGAACCCCTATTCGACACTTTGGCTCGAGTGAGAAGGGGGTAGGTAGCTGGGGAAACAGACCACATGATACAAACCACACACAAAACATTAGCTATGATCAAAATTTGTGATGTTGGGAGGCGCAAATGGCTGTTGACCGTAGCGTCCATTATAGCTTTGATCGCTGGCCCGGTTAGTCTGAGAAGCAAAACAAAGGCATAGGAGGTGTAAACAAAGACCAGATCCACATAGTATAAACGCCAGGTGGCAGACCGTTCGATCGACATATATATGCTAATGTTGAAAATTGATCGCCGGTTCCAGTGAGTGTTGTGCCACTCGTACATGGTCCTGTAGATGAATCTCGGTCTTTGCCCTGGAGTTGGCCATTCACTGTCCAAAACACATGGCCGAGACGCACGGCCGAGAGAACAAGGATAGTTATTCGGGTGTTTGCGAAAGGGATACAGTGCCACCGCCCAGGCCGTCGTATGTAGTAGACTTTGTTGTGCTCAGAGCACAACCTCGATCTTGAGTTAGTAGACTAGGATAGAAACGAGATAAACATTGGCCAGAGCCGCAGGCTATGACTTGATCGTAATAAACACATCGAGGGAAATTTTGTTGCGTGATGTACGGGACACACCTGAGTGGCACATGCAGTGGTGGTATGTAGCGAAGGAACCTTGAAACTCATCCATGGTATATATAGTTAGTCATCACGTGTTTGATCTTTATTTAGCATGGAACATGAAATTTATTACTAGTGTTACAGCTTGAGTGTTTGGTAGTACGAAAAAAAAGACAGAAAAAAGCAGATGTGTATAGTGTGTATCATGAGGAATCAAGAAAAATACAAAGCTACAATGTGATAAGAAAAAAGACTGAAAAGGTGAAATCTAGTCCTCTGATGCGTCCTCGAACCCATTGGCAATGACAGCGGCCCGCTCCTTCTGTCGCTCGATGGCTTTGAGATCTCGGGCTAGCCGCGCGTTTTCTCGTTCCCAGATAACTTTAGCTTCCTCTCCCCTTATGTCCACCTCGGTAGCTGTAATGCCGAGACCGCGAAGAACTTCGTCGGCTCTAACACCAGTGGCGAGCCTGATATCCCCCTTTCCTTTGCCTTTTCCCTTGCCCGCACCACCAAATCCAGCACTGCCGCTAAAAGACGTGGAGCGACCAAGTAGTCGCCTCGCCGACGTGTTGATGGGGGTATCACTAGCGGAGCCTAGGCTAATCAAACCGATACCTTCCAGAACGCCTACGAGATCGCCGAACTCGTTGCGCGAGACGGCTTCAAAACCACCGTTATCGCTTCGGTCGAGTACCGAGCTGTAGTAGGCGTGAAGTTGTGTGGATTCAATGCCGGCTCCATTGGAGATCATGGCAGGGGTAGGGAGTGATGTAGAGCGTTTGATGGGTGAGGTGGGTGATTTCCGTGGAGAAGAAGTGATAGTGGCCGTGACGGCAAGAGGGAGATTCACTTCGAGACGTTTGGATGCGAGGAGGATTGAAAGGAGAACGAGGCGTGCTTGTAGGCCGAGGTTACTGATTTTGGTAATAATCTCACTGTTACTTGTCGAGGCACCTGTTGTAGTAGGCTTTGATGTTAATGCGGCTTTGGCAGTTGGAGCTGATGTCGATGATGGTGTATAAGCCTTGAGCGCTGCCAATATGTGTGTAGGTGTGACGTTCGGGATAGGAGTATTTAAAGGGTTCGCTTCGGTGCTAGAAGGGAGTATGGTGGATGAAGTAACAGCCAAATCGACCGCACTCCTCAAGACTTCGAAAAGACTCCTTACGTCGCCTGTAAGCGCCGCGATTTTCTTCGTGAGTAGAGTCAATGTTGGCGCGGGAAGGAATTTTTTAGCTGAAGAGGCGGGTTTTTCTTGATCTGAAGCGTTATCGTCACTGAAAAGAGGAGACAATCGTGATTGTAGAATTTCAAGTAGCTGAGAAGGTGTATATGGAGCAAAGTGGAGGGTGCAGACATTGCTGGCAGCCATAATAGAAGATGTAGTTGAAGACGAAGTAAGGGTATGGGTATTCGCAATACCAATCAGGCGCAGAATGGCTGGATTCGCGTTAGGCAAAGAAAAGACCGATGCAAGCGCTTGTGTGGTTGATGTGATATGATCAAGTTCATCTAGAACGACAACACTGTCTAGATGTCAAATGACGCATATATTCACAATCATCGGGCGACTTACAACTTGGACTGGTGGACAGAAAGAAGACGAACTATCGCGTCTCGGCCTTTGATTTTCTTGGATCGTCCTGTGAGCTTCGTTTTTTGCCCCTCAAGTTCCTCAATTAGCCTCTCCCAGAGAGACTCGATGCTATTGAGGGCCATGCAATTGACGAAGATCACCTTTGCATCTGTCCTTAACTGGTTCAGCACAGAGTTGACTAGGGCAGTCTTTCCTGTTCCTGGGGAGCCGGAAATATAGAGACTCGTGGACTCCGCGTCATCGGATCCTACATCGATAAAAGAAGTAAGGAAATCATGAATGGTGGCGCGCTCCAGTTCGCGTCCAGCAATTTGAATGTTGGTATTATTACACGTAGAGCGCAGCAGAGCACGAGCTCGAGCATGAATGGGTAGAAGAGATGTTGGAGGTGTGGGAGGTGGTGTAGATATAGCAAGATGAGATATGTCGCGAGTGGGCGTGGTGTGCGTCGAGATTATTGGTGTTGATACGTGCCGTCTGGTGGCTGTAAATACAAGTTAGCATCGTTTAAATAGTAACAAGTAACCGTGTCTTTACTTGGCCTTGCACGCGTAGGAGTGATTATCAGTTCTGTCGCTGTACGGGTGAGTTCCCGTGAGTTCCTAGAAATAACTAGCTCCGCATTGAGTATTTCTGTGGAGAATGGTGGCACATTCTCCTTATTAGAGTCGCCGTCTACCACGCTAGTTGATAAGCGGGCGCGTTTTGGATTAGGTGTCGATTCGGGGGTCAGAAGCTGTTGTTCACAGAGAGAAGACGAAGAGTTTTCTAATAGTCTGTGAGCTCGTTTACCAAGGACTGAGCTGCGTGTCGAGCGTGTTGTTCGCATTTGAGACGGGTTTGCGAGGCTGGAAGTGGCCCCAGGTGGTGGATGGTATTCGACTGAGGGAAAGCCCTTTGGGTGCTGAGTGTGAAATTGTGAAATTAATACATAACTGCTTTTAAACTCCGCTAGCATCAAACGCGTCAACGCGCTTGGTCACGTGTACCGCGATTAATTAGCGTCCATTGTTTGGTTTGCCGAAGGTTGCTTTGGCCCATCCGTAGAATCCAACTGGCGTCCAAGCTGCTTAGCTGGCCTCACTTTACTCGCGGGCCATATGTCTGAAAAGACCCGAAAATAAGAATACAAACCTCTAACGGCCTTGGGCTGGCCAGGCTTGCAAACATGGATATAAACGAGATTTCTTATCGCATCAAGACATAACTTGTTGCCTCGGCCTCGTTTTCCCCTAAACCAAATAACATGGAACGTCTAAAGGGAATCTACTCCAAAGTCTTTAAAAAGTATGATCATCTCTCATTCCCATAATGGATTACACTAATTTCTTTCTTCAAAAAGTGATCATTATATAATAAAGCGGTCTCAGTCGATGCCGGAACAACTTCCGGAGTGGAAGCACCCCGAGGAGAATGGACCCCCAGTCATACCTCCCCCTTTGGACATAAAGCCGGGTAAAGCTCGATTGCGACGGAAGCTCGGTCAAATTACACCGGAAAACACTTCTGACGCCATGACCACCCATCCTGCTACACGCAGGCACAACGTGCAGCAACAGACTCACCCCCAACATCGTCTGTCCAGCGGGCAGCGGAGCGTATCCAACGCTTCACACTACTATCGACGTCAACATGCAGCCGATGGGACTCACAGCAACCCACCTCATGATTTGCAGGAAGGGGAGGTCGAAGGCGGTTCACAGTATCGTGCAAAGTACCAACCCAAATGGCCATCACCAAAATATGAACACGCAACTAGTACCTCATCTTATGTGCGGCCTTCCCGGGGTCAACAAGACACTCCCACCTCAGCAGGAAACCATCTGCCAAGCGCTGCGATTTATCAAGACACAACCACTAATCAATCGCGTCTAGGTCCCAACGAGAACCATCTTTTCTCAGCACCTGTTTACCGTCCGAATATGAACGACGCACGCCATGCCCGGTACGCGGACGTCGTTCATACTGAGGACGATACATATGCCCGGTACCACGTACCAGAAACCGACTGGGAGTTCGAATGCGCTGGCGATGCAGCCCCAAAGCCTCACCAAACACAATCCTCATTAGCGAGCCGTGGGCCAAGGTATACCCTGCACGAAACAATAGTCCAACCGGGCCGGGCAGAAAAGCGCCGTCAGGTTGTAGTAGCGAACAACAATTTCAAGGCGTCCACCGTCGAATATATAGGCTTCGCCGAGGAATTTGTGCCAGGCACAAACAACCAAGTGATAAAGACCTCTCAGCATGTAGGCTCAACCACCAGCAACCGCCAACACCCCTCCCCCTCTTACCCACACCATCCGACAGTAGAAACTCACCCTCTCACAAGATATCTACAGGAACGCCGACCTCCGAATTCGATGAAACAATATACTCCTACTATCACAGGTGTTGCTCGTGGTCCTCACGGGCCACGATACCGAGCCGACGTCCGCAACCGCCCTCTCCGCGATCACGGTATCATGGTCAATAATGGCGCAAATGCTGCCCACTGGCCTTCTGCCGGACCCCGTTTCAATGCATTCCGGACGGTGCCGTTCAGACAGGATCGCTGAATCTATAACCTCGATATGCCTGTGTGTTCAATATCAATGTACATCTTCTCTCCCTTTAATTACGATTGATTACATCGGTCGATTTCGCTCCTTTTCTTCTCTTTTTCCATCATTTTATACTTATCATAATATCACGAGCAAAGCTCCTACTGCCATGTCTTCTCGAATTTCGCTCTACGAGTGTCTTTTCTGTCCCTACAACCCAATAAATTATTCTGCTAGAAAGCATCGCGCCCGCGCCTCAAGAACGCTATACCTGCGTAAGTTCCTCATAACTTGCCGATGGCCTCTTACGGACAAGTTTGACCGCTGTGGCGCAAGCTATTCTTTGACAGGCCCGACAACAGGGTACTACAAACAACATTTATGAGTAGTATTCCGAAATCCTTCGCAGAGCGTTTGCTCCCCCTAACAGATCAACTTCCACTTCAGAGACATTCTCCTTCCCTTACATACACAGCACGTAGCAAGCGATCTACCAAATTCGTTTCACCATAGTATATCGCGTCAAATCCTCCAACTTGACTCTATCCCTCTTCCCCTGCCACTGCCCAGGCTTGTTCTCTCCAATCTCCGCCGTTCGTGGCGCATCATCCTTTTCGTTGTCAAGTATACTCTTTAGTTTTTTGTTGTACACCTGCAAAAAAAGTAAACCAACATGAACTCGATCAAAGAACAAAAAAACACACCCGTTCTTCCTTCCCCTCTCCAATTGGGTCCCTTCCAAAATTATTGATCATGTCAGTTGCCTCCCGCGCTTCCATGCCTGCACGTCTCCTCGATGCGTAGCTTATAAGATTGACACCTAGCATGACCTTGAAGACCAAGAAGCTGGAAAGGAAACGAAAAATTAAATGTGGGATCACTTCACAAACCACCCAACATACCATAGCCAAAACAAGAAACCCATCGTCACCCACGTCAGGTAATGGATGATTTGGGCGTTGGAAAGGGAGGTTACCGTCCATAGCGACGACAAGTCGTAGCGAAGGGTGAAAACCAGATTGAGAGACTGAGATCCGATCAAGATAGCCAATGCGGCTAATGGAAGAGACGCGAAGCCCAATCGACGCGCAACCAGAGGTGACTGATCGACATAAGTATGCTAGAAAAGTCTCCGTTAGTGAGTTCCCGAACATCTTTCATCGGAAATGGACCATATATACCTTGCGCGCACGCCGTCGTCCTACAGCACTCCCACTGGCCAAATCTTGGCACAACACATCAGCGTATCGTTCATATACCGATGGGCGGATGTGATTGAATTTGGTAATGAAGGCATGTTTTAGCCAATCTACAATTACTTCGGAGAGCATTACGGTGAATACGGGCTGACGGTTGGTCAGGTGGGGGTGTTCGCGGTCGAAGCATTGAAGAGCATACATAGGAAATAGTCCATAGGACGTTGTTGCCCCGAAACCAGCCAAAACTTTTTGGAAGTACAAATCCCTCCGAGAAATCAAACTCGGAACCACTCAATTCTATCAAGTTACGGAAGCCAACCACACATAACATCAACGCCAATGTGAAGCGCTCCACGATGTCTGATATCACCCTTGAGGAAAGAGGATAAACGGTAGCGTTTGACTTGCTTACCTGCGCAAGTGATTTGGAAAAGATTGTCCTTCTCAAATTTCTTGAATACGGTACCCTTTATCTCGACGAATTGGTTCGATACGAGTAGTGTCAAGAGTGAATAATCATAAGAGTTGATAGCAACGTTGAGGCAGATCACCTGGTAAACCATGACCAACCCATGTGCCACTATGTGCGTATTGGTTTGAGTGCTTCGTAAAAAATGAAAAATGCAGTAAAAAAACTGACCAGTGTACAGTGTTGCTAGAGTGAAATACAGGAAAGGGCGAAACGTGTGCGCTGTAACTGGCATCCTATGGGATAAGGGCTCTAATGTAGATCTTGAAAATAGGCAATCAAGAATATCTTGGCCAATAGAGGCACAGAGACGATCACCAATCTAGAGCCGACGTTTATATCGTATACAAAAATGTCCAGATGTGACCTACGTCTAGCGCGTTAAAAATGACGTAAAGCTTGATTGTATCCTGGGCGCGTATGGCATGGTAGATCTTGCTTGCATCCGTCAAAGGGTTTAATATGAGAAGGGATATAACTAGGAGAAGAGCACGCAGAAGGTCCGCTTTTTGTGATGGTGGTAGGGGAGGAGGTTTAGAACGAAGCATGTTCATCACAAATCGGGCGAACGCAAATGTGAAGCGAATGGGCAGGATTGTGAAGGTGTAAAGGAACGAGTCTAAGCAAACAATAAATCCAAAGCCGATTATCTTCACAGAATGAGATTGAGTCTCATTGAGAATAACAAGGTCTGCAGACAAACATACCTTCTCCATAGCAAGAGGTATGCTCAAAAAGTTGCTGACACGTTCCCATTTCAACTCCTGATGTGAATCAAAGTCGGTGGCGAGAAGTTCTTCTTGAAGGTAATCCCACAACGAAAATGGAGGTGTATGTGCAGTTTTCGCATCGTCGGCGAACGTTGTATACGCGGGCGAAAGTGGCGGCTCCGTTTCGTGGTCAGGTAAATCGCGTGGTGGTGACGACGATATTGGAGTAGGAGGCAGTGAAGAGTATACCAATGGAATCGATATTTCCTCTTCTTTGACAAACTTATGCCGGTGTAAAGGAGCCGATTGAATTGATTCAAAAAGATCAAACTTCTCCGCGTCTGAATCCTCCTCCTTTTTTAAGTGGTGGGAAGAGAAACCTAAAGATGTGGATGGTGGGCTCAATGAACTTCGTCTTCCCCGACGCTTGGTACTGGTGGTCGTAGCAGAAGTGAATGATTGGCGGGCTTGAGCAAGGCTTGTCCACCCGGGATGACTATCAGGAGAGGCCGAAGAGAACCTTCGTCGAGCGCTGCGACGCCTGCTTGGTGGAGAGCTCGTTGGAGACATAGTTGAAGCATTAGATACCATGTAAGTATGTGTTCAAGGCCACCAACGGACATTTCGTAGATGTTTCACGTGATGTCATAAGCCCTACAGTAAGGGGTTTCAAGCCAGCATCGTCTATGCATGTATTATCATAAGCTCAGTGCCTCTCTCCCCTGCCCAAGACTGTTGCGCCCTGTCTTGCTTTTCTTGACTGTGATTCTCCTATTTATTTCTTACACATGGCTCAGATCTCGGCCTTCTTACACGCTCTACAATGCTCTGGACAAACATGAGGAATATGAATCGCGGAGATTCATACGCAACTCACCGGATAATAAGTTTGTTCTGTTCAAGCAATTGCAGGGAGCAGGGTTTAACAATCAAGTGTGTTACTCTTCTCCACTTAGGTTCCCGTCCTCACCTTTACACTTTCAGGCTCAAGAAATCTTACTATTCCATCATCTCGCTCTATCGTCATCACGAGTCTATGTATATCAGCCCCTTATCTGGCGTCCTCGAGGCACTCAAGCCAAAGTCCCATTGTCCGCCTTTTTACTTGGTGTGGCACGGAACAGCATCAGTTCTACCACATTTCACGAAGCTTGCACTCCGGAGGAGACGAAACATGTGTCTATACGTGTAAATGATGGCTACCTATGGCAAACTACACAAAAACAACTCAACGGTCCCGAGAAGTGTATCGTTGTGGACAACTGGATATTGAATTGGAAGTGCGTGTTACTACTAATATGGTTGACATGTGAAATGTTTTGACGTTCTAATAGTTTCCTCGCCTCCCCAGCTCTTCATCAACTGTGGCCGGGTTTTCAGCACTACCTTTCAGAATACTTTCAGTGGTCTGCTCCTATAAATGACATTGCCACTCGTGCACACAAGGAATTAAACTTACGCCAAGACCCTTCTGTTGAGGATGGGGAATCTTACATAGCACTTCACTTTCGACGAGGTGAGTAACAATAACATCCATATCCACCGCAGTACGTTACATGGCAGGGCTCCATAGGCGATTTCGAAGATCACTGTCAAGGACTCGCGAACCGCGGCATCGGCTTCACCACATGGGCAACACTGCCCTCCCTAAATGCCTCGATATCCACCCCTTCCCTTGACACCAGAAACCATACTTCTGTAATGGAACACTGCTATCCTACACTACACCGCATAGTAGAGATAATCGACACCCACCTCCGCGACAAACCCCACCTTCGAACCCTCCACGTTCTCCACGACGGTGCATGGGACCACCCGCTGGTGTACGCCCAACACTACCAGCTCGAAGCGACTTTAACCGATGCAGCTCGGGCAAAAAAAGCTGGCTGGGTAGGCGGGCCTATGAAACGAGTGACTCACTCTGGGAAGGTCCCCATTCATTGGGGTGAAGCGGATTGGGCTGTGATGGTTGATGTGGAGTTGGCTCGAAAGGCGGAGATTTTTATCGGGAATGGGTACTCAAGTTTAAGCACACAGGTTATTGCGCTACGGCTGGGCGCAGACAAGGGTCGAATTGATGATATAGTTCTTTTGTTTGTAACTTCTACTAATCCATGCTCTAGAGTACTATTGATAGATATCTTGGGGCTTTACAGCAAAGTATTGGTGATACTCATATGTACACTTGCAGTCACATAATCGCCGGCAGTCATTTTTACCATCATAAACCAATTCGCAAGATGCAGGCCCGCCCCAGGTGCTAGCATGTGCTGGGGCTAAATCACTTGAGAACTGCGCTTTTCCAGCATTCAGTGAAAATCTTGCCAGCTCATAAGTTGACACATGTATTATACATTCAGAGCGCGCTGTAGACTGTGGAGACATGAAAAGATCGAAGCGCTGAAGACTTGTGATTATACGAAAGGGGCACTTTCAACTAGAGTCGATAGGCTCCGTGATGTGCGACCAGCTGCAAATTGGATGGGATCCATTAGATCGACGTCAGACTGTCCCAAATTGTATTTTTTTCGTTGGGAAAGCTAGCAGCTAAGGGAATGTTAGTGGTGGATTGGAGTTTGTGATTTTGATAGCGTGGGCGCCTGAGCCTGGCATTGGAGCAGAGGAAGACGAGGACTGGGGAACATGCGTCCTTCGACAAAGGTGTTATGCATTATAAGAAGGACGTGATATAGAGGCGCTTTATGCCGAGGCTCAGCTCCTTCCTGGGGGATTGACCGTGCCCCCTGCTAACGCTTCCCCTTCTGGAGAAGAAAAAGGCTGAGAAGCATTGATACTCGTTATAAGTAATGAACTTGCGCGCGACCATGTCATCCCAGGCTGCATAGGGTCGAAGAGATTGAGGAGAGATAGAAGCCGGCTCTTATGGATGCATAGGGTGCTGCTAGTCTTAAACAACTACCCGTACCTCCGAAGAAGTTTATGAAGGATATCAATATTCCTTTCGTCACTGGCTCTTCGTCTTTAGATAAGGGCTTGATTGTGACTCTCAGGGAACAGGAAACTGACAAGTTGGTCATGGATATAGAGATACCGTTTTATTTATCTACAACTTCAAATTCAAACTGGGTTTCGTTCAACTGGACTGTAAGATTGGAACAACACGTATACAATACGCGCGGCAAGCTAGACCGCTACGCACCCTACGTCCAACCTTCCGAGGAATCCAAACTCCTCACTCCAAGATGCCGAAGATGGACTACACACCAACGAAACCGAAGGCGCCACCAAATCTGCCTGTGTCGCCCGCCTCGACGCCCTCAAAACGTCTTACATACAATTTTTGCAAGCAATGCGTCGCCTGAAAAATTGTGGATTGCGATAGACGATAGTGGCAGTGATGATCGATAATGATAGAATAAACCCAAGCAAATTCAATTATTAGTCACATGATTTGAGCCAAACCAGCCTCGAAAGCCGCCTGTCTCGAATCTCAAGTATCGATTATCCGTCAACTCTTCAAATAATCACTCACCATCCATCGTCACCCCAGCCTACCAGCCCGAAGTATTTCAGACCAACGACCATCACATCCCCAACAAACGCCACATTATAGTCTTAAAGATGAACGCATGTGATAGTCCACTTTGATCAACTTTGCAAGATAGAACGTTCTGATTGACGTAACTAGTGCGTACAAGTACTGTGGTCTTTATTGGTATTACAACCCTGACCTCTCTGAGCGCATAGCCTCGTCTCAAGACATTACTGGGCTGGAACCGAAAATTCTATGTTATCGTAACGGATGGGGTAAAATTTAAAAAGACAGTGACCTAGAAGAGTGCAGCTCAGGTTGCCCAGTGGAATCAGAAAGTTGGTTCTTGTGAGATATGCCTGCATATGCTCGAGCCTTATGCTGTGGTTGATGCCTGGAAGAGCACCATTGGTAAAATGAGGCGGGTAATGGATGCTTTGTACCCCTTTGCGGAGGTATAGTTTTACAAGCTTGGATGGACGTGAATCCTAACACTTCAGCTCCACCCATTTGCAAACATGGCCTTCAGTTCCCTTTCAAAGATTCCTCAGGTAGGTCTCCTTGCCGCCTACTTGGCATCAAGTATTGATTCTATATCTTGTCTAGCTACCAGATTTATCTACAGCAAGTCCAGCGTGACGAAAAATGTCCAAAACCTCCTTAAGGCTATGCACGATGGCTTCGATTTTGCTCAGGAGGCAGGAGCGTTGAGAGATATTCAGCCCAAGCAAGCACAGGTTCTTAAGCCCATGCTTCAACATGTGTGCAACGGCTGCGACTTTATTCAAGTATATGCGAAGGACGACAAGTTCAGTGTGTCGTCTTTGCTTGTTGCGTTCATTGCCATAGTTATGTGAGTTATAGGGGCCTGCTTCTCTTGGAGAATATTTATGGTGAAGTAGACATAAACATCACCGAGTATTACAAACTCTCAAGCAAGTTTAAACAATCTTATGGATGGGTTGCCATTACCACGTAAATCAACACCTTTCATATTCTGGATGGTGTGGGAATACTATCAGCCAACGTCAAGGGTATCTCGTCCCAGCTGGAGTGGGTATCAAAAATGGTTGGTGATAATGGTGCGTAGTGAAAATGGCCTGAGCAGTCGCGATCTGACAACACATGCAAGATCTTGATACCAAAATAAATGGAATCCCCTACAAACCATTGAAGTACCTTGGTGTTGAGAGAGACTATCCCCCAGGAACGCGCATGAGATTCTTGTATTGCATTATTGACTGGGTGGACAGTCCTGACACCGAGCGTGCACTTGTTCTCTTCGGACAAGCCGGGACCGGAAAGTCGTCAATCGCACATGAATTCGCACGTCGCTTCCGAGAGATGAACCGACTCAGCTCCCGCTTTGTCTTCCTCCGAACTGAACAGTCAAAACGTAATGACTACCTCCTCTTCACTACCCTTGTCCGCGATATATCAAAGCGTTATCCCTCGTCAAAACTGCGTTGGGAACTGCTATTGGGAAAAATCAGGTTGTTTGGGAAGCGCACGACTATCGTATATTGTTTGAAGAACTACCATTACAACCGCTTCGCGATGTGCACCTTGTTGGACCCATCCTTGTTGTTATCAATACCTTGGATAAAAGCGGGGACGCATTCGGAGAACACAGATTACATACATTTCTTGCCAAGTCCATATCTCAGCTCCCATCTAAATTCCGGATCCTCATCACGTCAAGACGGGAGAAAGATATCGACATTGCATTCATTGAAGCCTAACTTGGCAACCACGACAGACAATGACATACGTGCCTATCTACGAGCAAGACTTCCGCGTTGGAGACGTGTAATCTGACCTCCGAAGGCAAGCAGTCTCGTGATAGTCAGAGACCGAGAATCAGTAGTCAGTACGCGTGAATGGAACGGAAACAACGGTTATACGGAAACACGGATGGTGGACGCCTAAGTCTAGCATTGGAGTAGAGGAAGACAAGCACCCAGCGTTATTAATCTATCCGAGGGGGAACACGCTTCGAAAGTGTTGTCTTTCTATTAGGAAGGGCGCGTTTGATATCGAGGCGCTTTGTGCCAAGGCTCAGCTCCTGAATTACTCGTCTATTTTTCATCATCACATGGCCTTAACGGCAAACGCGCGCTAATATCCTAAATGACTTGTATCTTTTCAGAGCTTGCCAGACAACCATGATAAAAGGAAATCGGCGGTCATAGCGAAGGTGAATCGCTCTGTGCCACCGTTTTTCGGGGACTCTGAAGGGTAATCATGTCCTACACAGATTTTAACCAAAGGTGTAGACAGCGTGGGGCTCTGGTTTCAAAGATCCCGCTGGTTTCGTAAAAGCTTCGGCAAATGAAAAAGAAAGTGCGTTGGCCGGTTTCTTAGGATCTTGTAATATTAATACCGTTAGCCAGGATGTATGGTCGTCACGACTGGACTCGTGGACTATATTTCCAATGGCACAAATGCTGTAGCCCTTAAAGATGCTCGGTCAAATTACAGGCTCCGATTGTTGCGGAACCAATGATGTGCGGAGTGTAAAGGATGATCACGAAGCTGGTACATGGCAATTTGTTCCTAGGAGCAATAGCTATACATAGCTATATCTGGGTGCTCGGTCTTTGCTGCTGCTGAGATCGTGGTAAAAAGGCCTGACGTGAAAGGCCCTGGGACATTTCTTGCCGCACTCATTGACGAGCTGTATGCCTTGCAACCAGAGACTGTACAGTCATTGGTCTGGGTGGAGTTATTTTCTTAGGTCGCCGCGAGATATGGGATATGTTTCTCTTGTGAGCCGTTGTCTGGATTGTGTCTTTTGTGCTGAAGTGGCCCTCAAGGTTGACAGCCTGGTGGCTCGGAACATGCCGTGCCATCCCCACAATATCTGATGGTTAAAGTCAAAGTCGTGGGCATGATCTATCTTCATTGTGTGTGTATCTGATGGACAGGTGGAGAACTTATTCTTTCCATTCATTCGAATCCTTCTACTCCAACTGTTTCCCACTGGCAGTGTACCTCTACCCCCTTCTCTTCTTTTCTGCTTTGCTTTTAAATGATTCAAGTCCTACTCTTTTCGTCGTCATTGCTACATCCCAGTCCTTCCCATATCTTCCTTGTAAAACACCATGCCTTCATTGACCACCACGATCGAGGAGAATTCTCCACTGATTACCTTTCTCAATGGCTGGTTGACTGGCATAAGCGGCAATGATGACTTCACTAGCAGGTAAGACACTTCATTGCTTTCGACAGAATGGGTTTTACCCACCGTACATCTATCTTTATACAAGGTACTCCGAAAGCAGCTTCATGGCGACGCAGACGCCAGGCGCTTCTGCCTCCTTCGTCTTCAACGGGACAGGGGTGACAATTTTCGGTGCGATGAGACCCAACCATGGCCAGTACCTAGTCAAACTCGACGACACTCCATATCCACCAATGGACGGCAAGGCAGGTAGCGACTTATTTCAGCAGAACCTTTTTTCTGTCGATAATCTCAAGATGGGTAGGCATGAAGTGACAATCACTAATCAAGGAACGACCTACTTGGATGTTGATTTTGTGCGTCATTAGTGTCTTTTCCTAGCCATATGGCTTCATTTTCTTACCCAAATGTATTAATACAGGTTACATGGACAACGGAAGTTGGGGAACCATCAGACAAACTATTTGTTAATACCGTCCAAGACAGTGATCCATCATTTGCATACTCCTCTCCGAGTGCTTGGAACCTGACTCCGAAGAGTATTGGCAGCTTTTTAGATGGATCAGGACAGTGAGTTTCCGCCATTTTTGCTATTTTTGATCCCATATCGGGGTTCTAGAGTTATTGATGATGATGACAACGACGATGATGCTGATGAAACTGCTGATAGTGCGACTAGCAGTGCCGGTGCCTCTTTTGTGTATACTTTCCAAGTAAGTCCCGAAAGTCCTATTCCAAGAAACATCAACCAACTATGATGAAATTTTGAAGGGTGTGTGTTGCCTTTCAACAAGTACGCGGGTACAAACCTTTTCTGTCAGGCGAGGGCGTATCTCTCTATGGACCCGTCGGGCCCAATGGCGCACCATACACTGTTCAGCTTGACAGCGAGTTTCCACGTAATTTTACTTCCAACAAGGACCTGTACAGGTCTCAAGTTATGTTGTACAACGCTAATAACCTGGGACCTGGACAGCATCGTTTGCAATTGTCATGTCAACTGGCGTCTTCTGGTCAGGTATTTGCGATTGACTACGCCAATGTGTATTCCACGACTCCGCCTCAGTGAGTTTTGATTATCAATCACCAGTGAAATGCGGGAACTGTGTGCTTCTGTGTGTTGTATAAGATATGTGACTGATGGATGTTTTGTGTAGAGCAACAGCAAGTTTGTCTGGGTGAGCCTCTCCTTTCTTTGCCTTGTTACTTGGAGTATTACTCCTGATGATCCGAAATGCAACAAAGCCTCTCCCCTGGCGCCATCGCTGGGATTACGTCGTCCATCGTCTGTACTATCGGCGTACTCATCGCCCTCTTCTTCTTCGTCCTCAGACGCCAACGCAGGCAATTTTACCACGACAAACCCCTTTCAACAGCGTATAACACCAACGCAACCTCAGCACTGACGGGAGACCATGAAGGCCACGTACCCATCTCCAATTCCAGACCCGGGCCAATGACGAATGAAGGCAGGTTTAAGCCAACACCGTTCAGGATGAACACGCCATCTGCGCAAAACAATATATCAGCAACGCCAAAGCGCCCGTTGTGGTCTTCTGACTTTTCTGATGAAAGGAGTTCTATGGATGCTGTGAGTACCTTGCTCCGTTTTCCTTTTGTTGCACACACGCGATTTGTATGTTACATCCATCCCATCTCATTATCCTTGTGCAGTCGACATCCTTTCAGTCAAACTCAAACGCGCATTCAACCTCGTCGCCCAACCCAAGGTCGCCTAGGCGGGGCCCCGCGCCAACAGCAATGATAATGCCTCGGAAGAAAGAACAACTTTCAGAGTTCACCAACTCAGCAGGCCTCAAGCTTATTGGAACACTCCCCGAAGAAGAGCTTCGCGGAAATCGGCGGATGGTTAACGGCAGGGCACAGGATTTCGGGTCTTCAACTACTGAGAATATTTCTTCCATATCGCCGAGTTTGGAACTGTATGATGAGGCTGAGCGAATTCGAGGTCTTGAGAGGGCGGCTGGCAGGGTAACACAGAGGGGGAGAGAAACACAGAGGGGGAGAGATAACGGTGATGGGATGCCGCCACCTGATTACACTCAAGCTACGGAGCCATGTAATATGTAGTACGCGGTTGTCGGGCACGGAGGACATGTTGCTAGTTAGTTTCCTTTCTTGTCTGCTTCTGTATTTGTACTCCCGCCTCGTTCATGTCCTCTTCTCCGTGATTAGGTTTTTTTTTTGGTGAGAACACTTGAAGTGCGAATGTTTGGATTGTTGGGGAGACAAAGAATGGGGTCGCCCCCTGCGCCACAGAATTCTTGGCGCAAATTTACTGAATTTCATATGCTCCGCGTGACATGTCTCACTTTTCCTATTTTATTTTTAAACTTGATTTTCCATTCTTTAGTGGAAATCCAAACTCAATCACCTACTCCCATCTGGCGCATCATTGCACCATATCCACCTGTACTAACTTACTTGCTGACATGTATGTACATCTACATACGAGTTGGGTGAGATCGGGGCCCATAACCTGTTAATTATTAGCGGATCATGGGCCCTATCTGGCTTGATTCCCCTTTGTTTGTAACTTGATTATCTGTTAGGTTAGACTGCATGATACTGTGAAGCCATGCTTGCCAGCATTCCAGGGACATCTGAAAGGATCACCTAACATATGGACACGTTCACAAGTTCTACATGTCCCCAGATGTTTACTCAAGATTTGTTCTAGGAGTTCCAAGAATCATAGACCCCTCATTTGTGTATAGGATGAACGTGAAGAAGAGGCTACCTGTAAATTTGACATAGGGAGGGACTATTGAAGTAGTATACAAGTAGGTAAACAAGAAGAAGGGAAGGGAGGGT
>JABCKK010015863.1:0-83630 GCA_018221785.1 Calocybe gangraenosa
CAGTCAAAGGGACTAAGAAAGCAGAGTGAGACAAAAGGGGGAACAACGTTAATATTCAAACTGAGGATTGTAAGTAAAACTAGGTAGACTTATATACATGTAGTGTACTCCACTATTTGAATAAGTAAGGTACCAGTGATGTATTGAGGCTGTGGTGATTGGAAGGTGTTATAGGTACAATCCATGAAAATAGAAATGTAAGAGGAAGTATGACCAATATGCGGCTGCGTGCGGGCCAGGATATCAGAGTACGGGTTTCAAAAGGAACAAGGGATAAGGGGGAAGGATTGAAGGTAATCAAATAGTGTAGATAGGAGTGGATGCGTGCGGGCGAAGGTGGGAGTAGTCACGTGCGGGTCACGTGCGGGTATAGGTCGTAACAGTACTCTAATATCCCAACTCACATGTGGCCGCATATTGGTTATACTTCCCTTTACATTTCTATTTCACGGATTGTACCTATAACACCTTCCAATCATCACAGCCTTACTACATTACTTGTATCTTACTTATTCAAATAGTGGAGTACACTACATGTATATAAGTGTTGAAAAAACAGAGGTATACAATAAGTCTACCTAGTTCTACCTACAATCCTTAGTTCAAATATTAATGTTGTTCCCCCTTTTGTCTCACTCTGCTTTCTTAGTCTCTTTGACTAAGTACTCTGATCCTTGTCCTCCACTGCAGAGCACCACCTTGACCGTCCTATGTCTCCCTGTAAATTTGGGACACGATTTGTGGAAGAGGGTGCAGCATCAAAGCTGAAGCCAGGTCCCTTACATCCCTATGTTAGCTCCACGCAGCCGCACACAGTGGCACCCCTTGAACTATAGTAACTTCATTCAATTATATTATAAGCAGAACCTTGCATATAACATTGTTGGTCAATTCAGATATGTCCTTGTGTTGTTTGATCAACTCTCTAGTAGTGGCAAAGTCCTCCTAGCTCACCATTTCACCGTTAACCTTTGTCAGCCATTGTTGACTCCACATTTCCTACATTGCACATAGTTGATCAGGCCCTTAGCCTACTGGACCTGCCTCGCACAACTGCCATTGGCCTTGTTGGATGTCCCTTTGTGTCTTCCAGTGTAGTATAGACAACATCTTTCAGCATCTTGGTTGGCCAAACCTCAATTGTCCATGACAAAGGGGTTGTTGAAGAGTTATACAAGGGTAGTTTTTGTAGATTTAGAATTGAGTTTGATAGGTAAAAAATATGTAACTGAAGTGTGGTTGACAGTTAGGTTACATGGGAAGGAACTTTTACAGACTGGAATAAATCAAGTCTAGTGTCTATTGTGTAAAAGATTAAAGAGACTTGTTACAAACGGGTCTCTTTATAACGAAATTCTACTGATCTTAATTATCTACCGGAGATTGAAATGGATAAGATAAGTAAGTGGTTATGTAATGTTTACCTTACAGTAACCCTCAACTTTCAGAACGACAACAGAACATAACGCTCCAGCGCTAAGAGGCAATGTCTTCTCTAAAGAATCAACTCAAAACAGCACGCAATGCTTTGCTGAACAAGGATTACAGCTCAGCATGTGAGGCCGCCAGACAAGTTTTGGATCACGATCCACATAACTATAATGCGTGAGCTAGAATCTATTGGTCATACATTCCTTTGATATTCGCTGTAGTAATGTTTTCCTTGGACTCTCGCTCCTGGAGCTGGGCCATTACGAAGAAAGCGAAGAAGTGTTTTCTAATACTACTCATTCAATGAATAGGACTGAACCGCTATCCAGGTATACCTCCGAGCGATAACTTTGGATGCAGATAATCCGTTGGCCTGGCAGGTCAGCCTGTACCCATTTTATCATTCAACCTCTCCACTAACCATACATACGTAAAGGGTATATCAAAGCTCTACGAACGAAGGGAGGCATGGGAGAAGTACGCAGAAAGCCTCAGTCGTCTTGTGATGGTCTATTGCAGCATGTCTGGCTTGTGAACCTTCCAATGGTCTACTCCCTATTGACCAAATATATAGCAATGAAACAATCAAATGCGCGGAGTCCTGGCAAAGGCTAGTTACTTTGCGACGCACGCAAGGAACACGACTGCAAGTTAGTAATCCCCTGTAAAGACTTATCCTGCCTCTCATAAGTATTACAGCTAATCGAAGCACTATGTCTTCTTTTACCTGGATCTAAATTACACAAGGTACTTGCCGATTTGCCAGCCCCTGACTCGACGTCCACCACATTACCTACTGCGCAATCGGCCATCTATGATCCCCTTTCCTACATCATAGAGATTGTAGGACTAGTAGAAGCATACGAAGAAGAGTTGATTAGAAAGGAGGTGCATAAGAGAAAAACACGCTTGGGTGCGGCTAGTATAGAAACTTTGACGAAGGAAGTCAGGAGAGAAACTTTAACATATTCAAAGGTGCGCCAAGCCTATCTGTCACCCACTATTGCTTTTATTCCCTTTTTAGCTTCCGTTACTTTACAACGAGGTACTCAACCATCCTGGTACTTCGGACGATCTACGTCGGTCAACGGACGCTAAACTCCTGCGACACAAGATACTTCTTTTGCACAGCATACCAGACACGACTGAGCTTCTCCACCATAAGCTCAAGGTCTTAGCGGAAGTGGATGAGATGGCAAAGGGGGCTGTCCTTTTACGAACCCCAGATGTATTGGCATGGACATTTGTCTTAGAGAGCCAGGATTGCGAGACCATTGGTTGGTTGATGATTTGGCGTCGGCTCAGACCCCTTGCTTATTCAATACACTAGCTGGCTGTGACCATAGGATCATTCAACAATTCATCGAGCTCTTCCCTACATCTCAAACATCTCTCTTGCTGATGGGTTATCTGGCTCATATGAATATTGACTCTTCGAATATACGTATAGACAAAGCAACCTCCTCAGAAGATTCTTTCGATACAATTCTGGTGGGTGGCCTTTACTAGCTTTTTGCAACTCTCCAAAGAATGTTTCAGAATGCGTGTGCTGCTATCCCCGATTCACTGATAGCTAATCGGGTTCTCGCCGAAGTTTATCTGGTCGAACTGGATTACGAAAATGCGATAAAAGCAGCTGAAAACGGTCTACAAGTCTTGCGTAACTTTGAGAGTAACAACGGACGAAAACTCTTCAGGTACATCCATTTGAATACCACATCACTGTAGTTGATTATGGTGTACAGCACACACACAGGGTTCAAGACCATCTTGGTCACCTCCCTCGTCCAATTATCTTCACCCCGTCACCATGCCCGTGCGATGCATCTCATAGATGAAGTTCTATCACATTCTCCAGATAACGCGGCTTGTCTCATGGGTCAGGCTTATATACTGGAAGCAAGGAGCCTTTGGAATGATGCCGCAAGTTTATTTTCCAGAGTAGAGCAACTACTTCCCAAAGATTCGACCGATGGATTGCGTGCCAGGGAGGAATATGCGTGGTGCCACTGCCATCTTCAAGACAAGAGCATTGGATTGAGTCTTCTCCATGACGTTCTTGATACTCTCAAGAGTATAGAAGAGAGCGGTCGAAATACTGCTAGATGCTTATGGCGACTTGGTACCTGTCACCTGAACATGAGTAAGTAATTGTCTACGCTTCCAACAAAAAGCTAACATATCTGATTAACCGACGTGTCAGAATCCAACCGAGAAGAAGCCTACCGGTATTATATCTTGTCGCTCAGGGCTGATCCCAGTTATGCGCCCGCATTCACTTCCCTCGGCATTTACTATGCTGAGCTTTCATCTCCATTGGATCCCCGTCGCGCTTCCAAATGTTTTCAAAAGGCCTTTGAGCTAGACGCTCGAGAAATTGAAGCCGCGCGTAGATTAGCAGAAGGATTTGCAGCAGATCAAGCATGGGATCTCGTGGAGGTTATCGCTCGACGTGTTGTTGAAGGTGAAGATAGCCTTGGCGTTAGTTTCCATCCGCAATCTCGATCTCTGCCTAGCAAATCTTGGGCTTGGAAAGCCATTGGCATTGTGGAGCTTGTATGTCCAACAAAGTGTCTATGTTTACGCCACTAACTTAGGTCAACAGTACTATGGAAACTATTCACAAGCGATTCAAGCATTCCAGGTTTTGTTATCATCCGACTCCGATGATTCTCCGTCTTGGGTCAGACTTGGTGAGGCATATATTAAAGCTGGTCGGCATGCAGCCGCACTAAAGGCGCTCGAGAGAGCATATGAGTTGAACCCGACTGATTGGGTGTGTTCGTACCTCATCGGGGACGTTAAGCACCAGATAGGCAACTTTGACGATGCTATTGGCATCTTTGAGTCAGTATTGATTCGCCAACCTTCTCAATTTGGTGTATTAGTTTCACTTGGCCAAGCCTACCTGGGCCAAGGTCGAACAGAGGTCTCTGAGGGTTTCTACTCCAGGGCTGAACAATCCTTCGTGAATTGTATTTCGACTTCACTACGGACGATCCAGATTAGCTCAGGATTCCGTAGCGTCGTGTGGAAGACATTGGGCGATGCTACATATGCACTGTCAAAACGACTCACTTACTGTAACAATGCTACAATTAGGGAGGCACTTGGAAAGGTCACCAGATTTTTATCAACAGAAGATGTGCCCCCGCCCATACCTGGGCTATCAGCGACGATCGCCGATGACCACTTTGCGCCTAGTTCGAAAGCTCTTGAAATCGCGATTTTAGCTTACAACTATCGAGCATCCTTGGTCTCATCCGAGGCCAAAAGAAAAGACGGGAGCGTATGGTACGATATAGGAACTGCTCTTCACTCTTGGTATATCAGGACACCTGGTAATGTGGCCTCCTCCGATGTACATACCAAGGTTATATCTTGTTTGGTACGAGCTCTGCGCGAGGAGCCAGAAAACGCCCTATACTGGACTGGATTGGGTAATGCGTACTTTCTCTCTGATGCAAGAAATGCCCAGCATGCATACATCAAAGCACTTGAAATCGACTCCAAGGTAAAATTCAAATCAAACATCCTTTCCCAGATATTTACTTGTTTAAAAGAATACGGTTGCTTGGACAAACCTTGGTTTGCTCTGCTTGCATAATGACGATGTTGAGCTGGCAAGCGAAATTCTCTATCGTGCCCAAACTCTGGATCCGGAGTATTCTGTTACTTGGATGGGTCAGGCTCTTATCGCCACAGCAAATGGGCGCGTTGGAGAATCAGCTGACAAATGCTCACACGCATTAGGACTGTCACCCACGGTGGTAAATTAAAAGTCAAAAGTCAAGCATCTGAACTCGCACTGAGTTTTCTAGCTACAGTCTGGCCTTTACCTTAGTTCACAACTGCTTGCGCAATACCGGCACTCAAACTATGATGCGCAAACTGTAGACGTACTTATACGCGCTTTCTCTATCCTTAACCATTATTGTTGGTGGCGACCAGATGATGCTGCGGGACTTCATCTTTTTGCTCTTGTCTGTGAGAGTTTAGGTCACCTTCGTAGTGCCGAAGATCTACTCGTGCGCACAATATCTATCTTAGAAGAGGTTTATGAGGCCTCAGAGGACCCATCAGTGGAGCACCACTTTACCACAGCGAACTCGAACCTGGCACGTGTCCGGTTGGCATCACTGGATTTCCAGGGTGCTATCCAGTCATTCGAAAACGCTTTAGGCCTATTATCTGATAACACACAGCCAGGAGTCCAGGTGTTGAGTGTACAAACCTTGTTGGGATTGGGTCTTGGTAACTTCATGCAAGGTAACAAACGGATGGCATTGGCAAATTTTCAGGCGGCCCTTGAAGTCTCTAGGGAGGACAAAGTGTTAACGGGACATGTTGCGGTGCTGATTGCAAAGGCAATGTGGGCTATCCAGATAGAAGGATTTGGAGAGAGCTCCAAAGCGCAGCTTCTTGACTGGTATGTCTTTCTTAACCTTACAAGTGCTAAGTGGCCATATTATATGTACTCAAGAATATACGGTGAAGTGTTTCCACAGACCCGGGTAACTCAATGGCGATCAACGTCCTTGCAGGAATAGGTATACTAACTGACGACGAAAATTTGGTGGATGCAGCGCTTTCAGAACTTCTCGATGTATCGCCAGAACAGCGAAACGGGATGGACCCAGAACACCATGTTAGCTACCTACTGATGCAGTATCATCTTGCGCGGGTTCGTACATCTATTTGAGCCATAACCGAGAAATTTGGCCTGACATACAGAGCAGCAGGACCCGAAAAAAGCGAAATCAGTAGCTCAAAGTGCACTCTTCGCGCAACCTTCGCGACCTGAAACCCGAATGTCACTAGCAAGATTATTACTCAAGGAACATAATGCCTCCGCCGCACTTGCGCTACTGTCTGGTTTAGAAAATGATGGTATCAAAGGCATGTCTGACTTGTTGAGTCTTCGAGCTATCGCTGCTGGTTTGACTTACGACACAACAACCGCCCTTCGGGAAGCGCAAAGAGCAGTTGTGCTCTCACCATCCAACTTGCATTATTGGCAGACATTAGCTTTTGCAAGATCACATTATAGCACCCTGGCTAAAGAAAATAGTTAAAGTCTATGTGCCATTGAAGGCTATGTACCAAGTCGATGTACCAGTATATGAAGTCGACGTGTCTCCGATGTGGACTGACCTACGGATTGAAGCCACCATTTTAATAGCGATTCCATGGTTGTCGAGGTGAGGCCGCGGGTCACACTATTGTACAAGTACTTTGAGATACTGATCAGTGTATGAAAAACGGGTAACTGCTTACATGCCCCGTTCTTGTAAGGCTGTCTCGAGCTCCTTACGAGACAGGTTTTCTAGATGATTATCTTTAAGATGATCCTGGAGAAGGAGCTGGTCGTCATCAACAAGGAATTGTAGATGACCTCGAATGCGCCGTATCCGCAGAGCATCAAAGCCGATGGTGGAGAGTCCCAAAATTCTAACAAGCGGTTGATTCCCATGTAAACGAGGCATATATTGTGACATACCCACAAACGGCTCTTGACGCGCCATCTGTCCTGAGGTGGTCTAGACGTATATGACCAGAAGGAGATTCATCGAGCGTAAGTTGGGAAAATATGTGACGAAACTGCGTGGCAGCTGCTATGGCCTTTTCGGTACGCTTTGCTTCAATCCTGTCACGCTGGGATGGTAGTATACATGTAGAGGGCAGCATAAAGGGGGCGTAGATAGCGATGAGAGGTATGACTTCTTCTAGAAGGAGGGCGATGAACAAGAAGGGTGCTACTCTGCAAAGACAAAAGTAGAGATCAGTAAAACAACGATAGATTTGATGTTTGGTAAGTTGTACTTGTTGAGATCCGACTTTTGGGTACGAATGAGCCTATATTCCCAGCGGGTTAGCGAACTACCCCCCGCTTGGATTCGAAAATGGATAAGTTTGATTTGTTTCCGGCGGATAAAAATGAGTTTGATGCCACGGTAGTAAAATTTCTGTAAAGGGATTGAATAACGGGGAGATGGTCAATTTTAAACAGCATACGGCAAGCTCGATACCCTTATGGAGGGTGCGTTTGAACCAGTTGGCATCTGTTGGTGGAGAGGCAAGTATACCATGTGCCTCTGCGTCGTCAATATCGCGCCTGGTTACCTCCTTTATGGCGTGTAGGGAAGGTGTACGGGGTTGATTAGAGGGTGTGATATGTAGGGAAGTGGGTTTGGTAGGTATATGGGTAGCCGACAAAGTAGACGGTTTCACTAGTTTTACCGGTGAAGGCCTAAGATCCAATTTTTGTTTGCGTTGAGTAGCCGTAAGGCGAGCTTCGGTGGGGGGCGGAGCTGGTCTAGGGCTTGAGACTGGTGACGACAAGGAGCGACGAGAAGAAGGCAATCTTAAGTAGATTTGACACAACGGTAAAGGGTACCTCGAAATCATCTGAGATGACGAGATGAAATGGCGGCGGGCAACATGGCGAGCAATTATCATGGAGGGAGAAGTAAAGAGAGGGTTATAATTTTGCTCTTGTCACGCGTTACGTCACCCATGCCTCAAACACCAAGCATACTTACCAGCTATAACTCTAAGTGGAATCATTTATACCTGAATCGAAGCTCGCCATTGGAATGTACATCAGGTTCGCTTTGTACGCAGTGGGAAATACTATGGTATGCCGTTTAGCATGAGCTGTGTATAAATAATTAAATAATATTCTGAACGCATGGCCTGGCCTATGTACTTAGTGCTTGGGCTTCCATTATGTAATAGAAATAGAATCAACTCACGCTTAGTATACGCTTCCCATCATGTCCAGTAAAATCTTAACCCTTCAAGAGCAGATTCAACTTCTCTCAGACCTTCACAATCGTTTACATATGCTTCGCTATATTCCGCCAATCCTCCTCAAGGCTCCCATCATACCGTTAAATGTTACAGCCACTCGAACGCTCATGCCAGAGTTTCAAAAAGTCAAAGAGATGGCAGATACAATATGTGGGAAATCAATACAGGAAGCTCTCTACTCTGCTCTAGATAGCTTTCAAGCCGACGCAAGTGATCTGAATCCTCACTTACGACGAGAAAATCGGAAACGGAGGTCTGTCCCCGAAACTCTTTATGACTCATGCGCCTCATCATTATGCAGGCGGCCATCGTCACCAGAGCCAGCGCAACCTTACGTGGCTGCAAAAGTGGAGGGAATAACGTCCCTATTCCCTCCGACCGAGTCTGACGCTGAGCCGCTGCGAATCGGGGGTTTGTCTAGATATATCCAACAATTTAACAGGAATCATACATCAAGGCTTCATTTGTGGAGGCGGACACGTGGCTCGGCCCAAATTGATCAAGCGACAGTCATTGTCCGGTTCATGATTCCCAATGTATTGACTGCTTATCTCACATTGGTAGTATCTGCAACGGGTGCGCTTCTGACAGAAAGCCTTGTTGCATTTTCTCCAAGAGAAAGAGTGAGCAGGGCAAACTGACTTGCTACTACATGGCTGATACAATTTTGCGGTGGTAGAAATCATCTCACACACAGTCAGATTTTGTAGTTTATCGGAACCTATCCCAACAAATTGCTAGGATGTTGCAGAGTCAGCCACTAGTGCCCCTACAGAGTATTGTGGTATGTGATTTTGGTTGTCAGTTCTCATGTCAAGATAACATGTGTTGATGTAGGGGTTGCTCTGTGCGTATGAGGGTTTGTTTGTCGAACGGTGTACGAGTTGTGAACGGGTGCTGTCGTCTGAGGGTCATGTACCACCAGTTGTAAGGGTCTGGACCGAGGGCGTAGGATGGACAGCTAGACATATCGGGTGTAGAGTATGAATTTGAAATGGATGTGCGAAGAAGACGGGGGTCAAGGACAGGAAACGAGGCTACGGAACGTCCAGGTGTTTCCCGATATAGTAATTTTCCAAAATGGCTACGATCGTCTGGCTATTTAAGCCCCTGACAAGTAGCTTTGTTATCCGGATTTATAAATATTCGTCAACCTCGCCGGGTCAGTCGCCTTTTCTCTCTTCTCTCTTTCTCCCATGCCTCTACACAGCTATCACGCCTATTCATCTCCTATTCTTGCAACAGACCCTTATCTTCCCCCTCGTACCAGCACACGTTTGTCTGCAGATACAAGCGTCGTTGTTTCACCCACAGGTATCATTCATGTCCTCGGTTATACCCCAACCGAAGGAGAGAGTGGCGCACCCATATCCGTCCGCATCCATTTTCACCCAGACGTTACAGAAGAAATCTTTGTTCGTCTTGTGATTGGTGACAAGGCAATTGCAACGACCGTCCGTGAGATCGAGGACGCTTCTTATGGCAGATGGCAGCTGGACGCAGTTGCGCCTCCTTTTGACCACAGCTCAACCATCTCAACAAAGGTTCTCATTTCCGTTCAAGCTTTAAACAAGGATAGTACGGTTTTAGATACCGTTACCTTCGGCGAGTTCTCGTATTGGGCTCCTGGTTTGTTCATGTGTTTGCTACTTTTACTGGAACCTATCATTTAGACTTTTGAGAACAGGTATCTCTCCCTCCCATTACAATCACGACTCACAAAAAAAGCCGAAGCTTCAGGTCTGTACTAGCTCTTACCTCTCACGATCGTTGCCGCAAACATCCCCTTTTCGACGTCGGGGCATCTCCCATCTTTCTACACCATCGCCCATCTCCCCTATTCATTGCAACTCTCCCTCTACAATGAACAAGAAAGAAGTTCAGCTCCACCGTCGGACCAAATTAGAAATGGCTGCTCAACCCAAGGGTATCAAGAATCGGGACTTACATGTACAAACCCCTATTCTAGATCTTGTCACCCCTCTGCAAGAGATCTGTTTGGATTGGACCCCCGCAGAGTCTGCAATTAGCCGGCGGTTGGTGCGCTTCAGCAAAGTCCATGATGGTCGTCGCCTTATCGTATCTTGCGAGCCAATAAAAGCAGAAGATTACCATGACTCGGACAGCGTCATTTCATGCATATATAGAGAAGCATCCGACTCTTATTATGTGACTTCCGTTGACATCATCTTTCTACTTGAACGCCTTACCAATAGCGATTTTCCGGTCGAGGAGAAAAACCGTATCAGGCGTAACCTCGAAGGCCTTCGCCCCACGACGGTTTCTAAACACAAACATGGCTTTGAGGATTTCTTCCAGCGCATCATGGAGTTTCCTGATCCAAAGCCAAGAAATATCGAGAAGGACCTGAAGGTATTTGATTGGTCATTGCTCGACCAGGCATTGGACAAGATCTTGTCCAAATATGTGAGCGTCAGCTTTATAATCACATGAAGCTCAGCTATGGCTCACATACACTCCCAGACGATAGATGCCTCTGCTATGCCAGTTGAACTCGACTCGTCTTCAGCTGAACAATCACCATGCAGCGGCTCAGAGGATACCGGTCACAGATCACCTTCTCGCATAAAGTTGGAAGACACATATGTCGATAGTTCTCCTCTCCCAACACCCCTCCAGGACGACTTCATATATTTAACCTCATCAGATGGCTCTGAATCATTGTGTTCACCTTTGGACCTTCCGAATTCGGTTACGGCATACCAGTTGTACGACCCTGAGACAAGTGGTGCGAGTACCACCAGTCATTGGGGCGATTTCAAGACTACGTTGGACGCTGTGGCGCTTGACCCCTTTGCTGCGTATGAGGTAACACAGCAAGGCACGTCTATCATCAACTACCCGGAGGTCGATTATACTACACACTACGATACTCTTGCATATCAGAACTGTATACCTGGGGAGCCGTGGAATTGATTGCCTACTGTTCAGTTTATTCGTCCTTCTGTATATTGGGTTTCTTAGGTCTTATTGAATAGACCATGGTCGTTTTGCACGATTGCTTGGTGCTGCAACCAAGGGCTTTCCGCGTAGTATAAATTTCCTCATACAGAGAATGCAGTGAGATGCATTGGCATATTGTGGCGAAGTGGAATGGTATGTAGCTTTTCGGATACAGGCCGAAAGGGAATCTACCCTGAGTGCAGACTAAAATAAGAGATAATTTTACGTGAAGGAAAATATATATAGGAGTCAAGCATTCCCACGCCTCCCAAAAGTTAGGCTCCCAAACCGAGAGAGGCGGCCTTTGAGTGAACCAAAGGAACCAAGACTGCCAACATGCGACGGAGCCACTGAGGTGCCAGATGTTTGTGCCACTACAGACGGGTGGATGGTGTTCCCTACATTTACAAAGGAGTTGCGTGGTGACTCTACAGAAAGCGAGTCGCTGCCACCACTTTCACCTGGTGCTGATGACACACCATTAATGCCATGCCGTGCAACATGTGCTAGGTGCCGCTGGAGCGGTGTCTGCTTTAGGTGTGGCATATAGTTCTTTGTACTAGAAGGCGACTGTGGAGGATACGAAGACGATGGCGTAGCTCCAACACTTGGCTGGCTTAGTTGTAGCGGGGGTAGGATCAAATTGTTACGCGTAGTCGAAGAGGTGGACATGGTACGTTGTAGTGATTGCTCGTATATTGAGGGTTGATACGAAGTTGTTGCGTTGTTTTGCGACTGCAAGGAAGGAGATATTGATTCTGAGAGCCCATCAACTGCAAGACGTCGAATCTCATCACGGAAGTTCTTCTTGAAGAATTTTTCAAGCGTTTCGTGGAAAGGTATGAACTCCGGTGGACACAAGTGCCCATGCAGTTTCAAGCAGCTATCGATCACACGAACCTGTCCGTTATATAGTTGAATGATTTTCCAAGTGTGATTAACGAGGTTACCTGATCATCTATAGCGGCTCTCAATTTATCCACCAGTTCTGCTCGTTCGGGATTCCGGGCTACATAGTCGGGGCTAAAAAACATCTGTCGATAAGATGCGATACCTGTATTCAAAGGTGCATCTACTGCACTATTCAGTGACATCGCCAAGGCGTTCGTTACCACAAGCTGAGCTGTTTTCGCCAGCGCCTGATATTTCATGTTCAACGCCGCTAGTTCTTTCGTTTTTTGCTCCACTTCATTCAGGGCATTTTCTAGGGGAGATATCTCAATGACTTCCAGGTCGACGACCTCAGACCGTCGTAGAACAGTTGGAAATGCTTCTTCTGTTCTGAAATATGTTTTCTCAAGCCAGACCTCCTCCGTACCATCCCGCGTTGTTTTTTTTATTTGGCGAGATGACGAGAATAGATTGATCGCACTATAACAACAATCTATGGTGAGGCCCAAGCCAGCAGAGTAGCATTACAGCTCACCTGTGTTCGTAATACGTACGGACCGATAAAGGTACATCTGGATTTATGAAGATAGGTCGCGTGCGATCAGGTTCTGGAGTAACAGCAGTACACTGTATCCATTGTTCGTTTCCATAGCGAATATCGACAGGGGGGTCGCCCAAGGTCTTCAACACTTGAGCACCTGTGTGCTTGTTAAGCATACGTTCACAAAATGCTCCGAATTTCTCCCACTCGTATCCGCGATACTGTCAACTGCATTGGTCAAAACTGTCTGTATTTGGGTTGTAGTACCTACGATAAAACGTTTGTCGCGAATCGCTGCAGGGAAGTTTCCGTAGAACGTAACTCGATAGTAGTCGGGATAGTACCGCTGTTCAGTAACTATATGTTCGAGCAGCATCGCTTGATGACGTAGTATTTCTGATAGTCGACCACTGTAGCAAGATGATTTGAGGTCAGATTCAGACTTCAAGCATTCATCGACATACTAGTTGAACGTGACCTCCGCATGCTGATATGCCAACTCCTTACAGATGTCAACGGCTCGCTCCCAAGCCTTTCCTTTACCTGGATAAACGTTATTACAGCGACAACTTGAGGTGCAATTGAGCATTACCAAGATAATCAAGAATCAACAAACATAGAGTCTCTTTCCGGTGGAAGTGGGATTGTTGGGGAAGACCAAGATCCTCCATGGGTCCAACAAATGAGTTTAGATCCCACTCGTGTAAGTCAGAATGTAATTTCAATGTCAAAGCAGCTTCCACATAGTTCTGAGACTGGAGGTGCATCTGGCAAAGGTTATCAATGGAGTTGAGTTGGTGACCTTGAAGAAAATAAGGCACTCACGTTGACGAGCTGATGAACATATTTAATATATATTTCGTCCCGACCAATTCTTCTGATGAAATTCATAAGCCTCAGCTACCCAAAAGTTAATGAGCATTGAGTGGAGTAGGATATGGCGGAACATACGGTGGCGATTACCCGGTCATCAGCAAATTCTTCGCCTTCAGGTAACGCTCGCACACTTAACAACAACTCGAGAAAGAGATCGACGGAGTCCAGAAAATTGGACACGCGCTCTCGAAGCTGCTCATCGACATCAGAAGTTTCGAACAGGTGCCGAAGTTGTCCAATGAAAAAGGCTCTGGAGATATCGTCACCTTTGCTATCCGACATGAATAACGAGTCGAGACGCGTGACAAGTTCGTTCTCAATTTCATCGAAGTGTTCGGATTGATGATACTCTGAAACAATCATGCTGTAAAGCATTTGGACTGCATTGTTCCGTAGTTGGTCATGGTGGCTCAAGCATAAGTTGACCACATGTCCCACAAGCGAGTGAAGGTAGGTTTGATAACCCTAAGCTTAGATCAGATGACATGCCCCCTTAACTACCAATGTTACTTACTCCATAGCGTATTGAAGGGTCGCCATTGCTTGAAACATGTTCAGCCCATCCCAACGCCTGCCACAGACTTAGCAGAATGGAAGCACCCTCTCCTCTGAGGTCACCTGCTAGCCGCCATACTGCTCGGCGCCTCTGGATTCAGAATATAAGCAGCGATTGAATGCCTATGGAGTAATAGTCTCACCTGTGGACTAAACTCCTCAATTACCAGCTGGTCTGAGGATAAAAGCTTCAATAACATATATAGACAGTCCCTCCAAAGGTTGGCATCAAACTGTGATTCGTTCTCTTGCGATGGAAGGAAATCCTTTTCCATAATTGTAGCAATCGGATCCATCATCTTGATCAATACTTTGTGAGCTAGGATATTGACATTGAGCCATGACTTTGGAAACGCGTCATTTTCTAAAATGGAGGTAGCCACGTTGAAAAATCGGGACAGAAGAGTCACAAATCGGTCTCGGCCTTCGATTTCTAAGCTATTTTCGAAGAATTCGAGGATATGCTTGGTTGGTGAGGAGAGGACGAGAACGAGGAAAACAAGGGCCGTTTCCCCTAAACCCGGATTGAAGAGTGCGTCCCCATCTCCAGGCAAGGGCGTATTATTGGGTCCTCGTGGGGTATCAGGTAGGTAGGCCAGTAAAGAAAAAGGGTAGGATTCGGGAAAGGTAACGGGAATGGGAGTCTTTAGTGTTGTTGGTGATCTCTCGACAGCCTTGCGTGAAGCCGGATTCTGGAGTTCTCGATACGAGTCCAGAAGTCTGAAAGATGGTTATTCCTTATGATTCTCAAACCATCGAACAACATACCTAGGTAAGAGAGAGAGAAGGTATTCCACGTTATCCTGTTCAGCCCGCAAAGCCAGACGGTCAGCGCGGATGGCAGGATTCACGAGATTTTCTTGCAGTTTGTCCAACATCACAGCAACAATTGTGACGCATAATCTAATGCTCTCCAGCCAACTGACTCGAGCAGCATCTCGAGCAGCTTCATTGTCGTTAGACTGTGTATGAACATACTCGTCGTAGCGCCCGAAATAAGGTTTGATCCAAATAACGACTGCTTCAACCAAGAGCGGTCGAGACTGTGGATTATCGAAGAGGAAGCCTTTCACAATCTGCAGATACATAATGAGCTTCCATATGAGAATCTTCCCTTTCCCCACTGTCACGGCATTCGCAAAAGTAGTAGCAATAGACACGAGCTCAACTGTCGGAAAAATCTTGGCCAGTTCAGGTAAGATGGACGTAAAATGCTGTAAAGCTATTGTCTGCGTCCCTATAATTGAAGGTGGAGATGAAGTCGACATCATACGAGTGATCTCAGAGAGGTGAGATCGCAGTTCTCGTTTGAAAGTGGTGTCAAGGTGTTCGGCGGTCGTATCCCCGCCCATCCCGATTTCTTTGGCCTTTTGCAATTCACGCGATCGCGCAATGAATTTGAAGATGTAGTGCCAAACTTTAAGCGCAGCACGAAGAGGTGACGCCGTTTCCGGTGATGTTGGGTTGAGAAGCAGTCGATTCAGGGAATGAATTAGATGAGATGACGCTGCAGCACAGTTAAAATGCTTCTCGATATAGACGTCGAGGACAGGCTGAAAATTGCTGAAACGGCGATCTTGAACGATGCCAAGCACGGTCACCAACGCATTGAAAACCAGATGATCCATCTCGCCAGTCTGGTTACTATGGGAAACCAAAATTCCGAACAAAGCATCAAAAATATTGCGAAGGAATTTGACTATTTCACCCTCTCCAACAAAGGTGAATTTTGAGAGGATTGTTGGGAGGAGTTCCTTGTCGCCCACCTTTTCCCAATCCAAAAGATGCAGTAGGACAGTGTTCTGAGTGAATCTGGTGGAGCAAAGTGAGGAGCGGATTGTCAGGGTATCCCTCATTGGGGGAGCCAGGCGTTGTATTTCGAGGGGTACAGCAATTTGATCTGATTTCTGCCCTCCTGGAAGCCAGCAGGGTGCGGCCAAATAGACATCACATGGAACCTGCGCTATTTTGTCGGCTCGATACATGACGAGCATACGACTTCCATCCTCGACAAAAGCATGGTTATCCGGAAACAGTGGTTGAAAGGCAAATGCAAAAGGGCGGTCTGAAAGCTCTGATCCCGTTTTACTATTAGGGCGGTCCCGTCCTGTGCGGTTACGGAAGGTAAAGAATAAGTGCCACAACGGCCGGCCTTCAAGTGGGAGTTGAACCTTTATGAGCTCGCCGAAAGTAGGCTCGCTACAACGCTGGAAGACCATGGAATGGAATCTGGTCATAGGGGGTTCTCCACTGCCTTGTGAAATCACATTCTCTATAGTGTTTCCCTGTTGATCCCTGATTTCGACCGTAACCTGAACGTTGCTCGACGAAGTCCCCATTTGACCTCTCGCCAGGTTCGCCACACTTAAACGGGGCGTGGAAGTATGTGATCCAGTGAAATCACCACACCATAGTTTAATGTAGAGTTCGTTGCGAACTTCACCTGGAAATACAACATCGGGGAATCCGAGACGGAGTGTACGAGGGGCATCTTGAAGAAGCGACATGTTTTCACGGACGATCGTCTCAGAGTCGCCCCGGAACACCTTGACAGATACGGCGACCATCTCTGCCCTGAAGCGCTCTATTAAGCCTAACGAGGAAGTTACAACTATCCATTAGACTCACCGGGAAGACTTGTCAAATTCCTTAACATTATTATTGATAATGTTCTGGTGGATCATCGAAAAAGACACCTCATTGGTTGGAATAAATATTGGCATTATGTGCTCGCGGAGCGATGAAACATCAGTGTTCTCTGCTGCCATTTTGTTCAGCTGCGTAAGTTCCAAGATGGCACAACCGAAGGGGCGCCGAGATTGTGAAGCGTCACTAGGCAACGCCTTTGTCTCAGATTCAAGATCACTCCAGGAAGCACTAGCATTATTTTCCGGTCGATTTGAGGTCTCCGAAATTCTTCTCCCACCGTCTAGAGGAGGGCCAGAGCTGACTTGGTTTCCAAGTTTTAGAGCACCATTTCGTACGATACGACAGACGAGATAAACTGGGTCTACCACATCGGATGGTGCCAAATCCGTGAACAGAGTGCGTACGCGACCATTTGGATTTCGAGCCAGCACGCCATTATGATTAAGGATAGCACAGAAATCTTCGGTAACAAACTGAGTCCCTTGCTTCTTGTACAATGAAAAGAATAGTTCGGCCGTCTCGCCTGGCGCACATGGGGAGGCGACAAAGGCACGAACATCGAGATAAACATGGTAGAACTTTGCGGTTGCTGACTTTAGCGGCTGCGCAGGTCCAAGACAGCCTTGAGAGCGTGTTCTGATGTGATTTGGGAAATCGGGGAACGCGGAATGAGCAGGTGTTGGCAACGGACCGACAGGTACATATTCGGTGCTAGAGCCTAGAGTATAGGGCCGCAATTCATCGGAAGATAATGCTAGATATGCGAGGGAAGTCTGCATAGCATACATGCGGACCGCACTAATCCAGCTGCGGGGGTCAATATCTCCTTCAACATCAACACTAACGAGACCACCCCAGGTTGGATGCCGAACAATCACATCAAGCCCCTGCACAAGATTTCCGCTAACTAGCCTGGTTACACACTCGCGACGCATGTTAGTCGTTTCCTCCGCGTTCAAAGTCTGAGCAAGAAGTTGTCGCCGACCTAAGTGGAGGGCTTCGATGTGCTCCCGAACAACGTGGAACAGCTTGTAGTCACGACGTGCGAGATAGGTAAACATAAGAGTGTGCCACTCGCGCAACGCGGAAGCAATTTCGTCAATGATAGGCTGGGCAGCTCCCGAAGCCGTATCGTCACCAGATTTGAGCGATGGCCGAGGTGGTAAAGGTTTGATTAGTTGTGAGGAGGCAGGAGAGGACGAGCGTAGACTAGCTGGATATACTGGCAAGCCAGCTCGAGATGAGTTAGCTTGGTCAGGCGGAGGGCCAAGTCTGAATGATTTTCGAGAGGCGTAAAGATCTAGGTCGTCCTCTTCTTTCGGTTCCATGCTGATGCTTGATCCACCTTTCTGTGATGGGGTATTAGAGACGAGGCTGCTATGACCATGGGGACCTCCGTAGCCATTGACACCGTTCGTAGAAGCCCCAAGAGAGGAAGCTAAGTCCTGGAGGCGTCCCTCTGCGTCAGAAAGTTCATCACGAATGAAGATATGAGAAGCAGGGAATATTCCGATGAAGACCTGTTGTGGTTCCTCGACTTTGGTCGGAATAGCTTTTACAGAAGTAGAGGACGAAGGGTCGTGTAATGCCCAAGTTACAGGCGGTCGACGAGTTGTGGAAACAACATAACTGCAGAGGGGTCGATGTAAGAAGCGATTCTGATGGGTGATATCTACCACGCACCCGCGATACCAAGTGCCTTCAACCGGTTCTTTACCTCTTGGAGTGTACTTTTCGAACGCGTAGACCTCATCTCCAACCTCCAATGAAACGACATCACGATGAGTGGGGTCACCATCGGTTGAGACCGTCGCACTAGATAATCGATTCCTGCTAGATAATCTTGTGTCACGGCGTGAAGGGGTCATAGGATGAGTAGCATAGCCATATACAATGAGCGGCAGGGGCTCCCACATGAGTTAAAATGGGGTGTATGGCAACACCAAGCCGCTGAATGTGGATTATTGGAACGATGGGTTGAAAAGGTTGAGCCCAAGTCTGATTGAGAGGATACTGCGCGAATGGAAGGGAGAAATTGAGAGAAAGTATCCAAGTAGTCGTCTGCTATGCTATGCTACTGATGATCGTGACACCAGTCATGGCTATGGCAAGCTAGTACTTAGATCATTTTGAATGTCACGTAATTCAAGGTCACATCCGATGGTTTCATTACTCTCTGACCAGATTGACCGTTTGACACAGACCACCAGAGCAATCAGCAATATTACTACACACATAACAACGCCAGCAGCTGGCCCATTCACGCGCGCCGTATTGACCACTCATTTAGGGGACCTTATTCGCGATGTTGACTATTCAGAAATCGGCCTTTTCTCCCTCCAATCTTCACCAATCCCATCTGGGCCCCAAATCACTCGAGCCCAGTTTACCGGGGCAACACCGCTGCGAAAGCCCCAATCCCGACATATCAAGGTAACAAAATATAAGGATATCGAACCAGAGGTCTATGCTCAGGCAGCTTTGAAATGCATTGATCGTTAGTGAGTCATTTAACGCACCACAAACCATGCACAAATCCGACGACTGCAATAGTAGAGCAATCAGACCCATGCCACGTGCAAATTCACAGGCTTTGAGCATTTTAGAGCTCTTAGGCGTTGTACGCGGGACTATCGAGAACCTTTCCAATATACTACAACAAGTCAGCTTTCTCCCATTATCATCGGGCGGTATACCACATATGATTTTAGACCCAGCCTTCTGAAGGTCCTTCGGTGCAAAATTACATTGCAGAAGAAGAGCGTCGCATCCAAGAGCTCCAAATACGCATACATCATCTACATCAAAGTGTAGGTAATCGTCAGTATTACATCGTAGGTGCCTCTTGACCTCCTTTGGCAGAAGAAACATGCTATCGCTCTTAAATATGGTTCTCCACACGCAGGGGTGGGAACCACACTCGCCGAGCGGAGACCACAATCTCCTGTCGCGTTCCAACGAGATGTCGCTTGTGAAGATGCTCCAGTTTCCAGATTTAATGAATTACGCTTCTCCGATAACCTACTAGACGAACAAATCGACCTTGGGGATATATCCACGTCCTCCCTCATGAGTTCCTCCACTTCTACTATCAAGCTTCATCTTTCGCCAGCCATAGCGAATGACCACCTGGCCCACCCTTCCCCGACATCCCCTAACATCCTCAAAAGCGAAGACGCAGCCAACCAATCCTATCAGAAACACCTACATGATATAACTGAAGCTAAGAGAGCATCGCGACAACCCCTCTCAACGCTAGAGCATGTGGAATCAGAAGAATCATCCTTAGTGGAACTTCCTTTAGATATAACCAAGACTGCTACTATCAGCCAGGTACAGATTCAATTGAATAGTGAAGTGGCGCACATCACGGTACGAACCCCAAAACACCGATCTCAACAAAAACCAATAAAGCCTTGATAGACAAAAATTTGGGTCACCATTGGTGACATGATATTCCCCGGACATAAATTTAATGCTCTCGGTGATCAGCATTTTGGGCCCCAAGATACAGTGTATGTCACTACTCCTATTAGCAGTACAAACCTCACTCAAAAATCAGATGGTAGTGCGCATTTACAATCGCTGTCCTCTCTCTCTCTACCGCCTACCTCATCAAATATTTCCTCGACATTGGCTGCTGCTTTTCCCACATCTCAACAGATATTAACAGCCCACTTACTCATCTCCTTATTAGCTTGCCCTCCACACTTCTCTCTTCCTTTAGGAAAAGTTAAAGATATTCTGGCGCGCAAAGCTAAAGCCAGCACAGGTGCAGACCCTTTGGCCCAAGGCACAGCTCGAATATTATATGGCTGTGTTGCCAAGAGGCTTTTAAAAATAGAACGCGGTGCAGGAGAGCAGATTGTAGAATTTGATGTTTCCATCAGCTGAGGTCTTTCCATAGTTAGGATTGAATGCATATCTCAGATACATCATTCACGATAATCTACAGAGAAGCAACCATAACAAATGAAATTGACCTGCCCAAAAAACAAATAGCATCCCTGCCATCATGAGCTTTATCACATATAGGTCTATATAGAGTATCTTCATTGAACACTTGTGCCCAGGTAGAAGAGCTCCTCAACGGTCACCTAGGGGAAATTAGAAGTAACTTAGACTATACCATCTGTAATGAACTATGGTTGATTATAAAGTGCTCCTTGTGGTTGGAAGTATGTACAGTCTAGCGTCATTAATAATCGATCGCGATGCATGACAAGGTCTGTTCCTGACCTTGCCATAATGAACCCGCTTAATGTGGCTTGCGGCATTGGCCTTTTCATTTTCCATTTTATTAAGAGTCGTTTGTGTTCATGTCAAGCAACGGTGAATCATTAGTCTCGGAGAAATCGACAATTTCCTCTACGAGGTTGAAGTGTTTGCCATGTAGATGGTGCCTTCAACGAGCACATAGGACCGCAGCAGAGTCCGATAGATCTCACTCGAGTGCGTCAGATACATCCCCTGATTAATTATTAATAATTTCGGAATAGCTATTCATCTGAGTTGGATGACTTCGACAGTGCCCGACGTAAGCGTTGCCGTAGGAGGCTCTCGTCATCGTCATCAGAGCGAGTGGTCAGCGTTCCCATTGCATAAACATGTCCATCGGACGGTTGGGGTCGACCTTCAAATGTCTCTACTCCGAGAGGGCCGTCCTCTGTCAATTCCACCACTTCGCTCACAACAGCGACGCGCGTCCAGCGGCGGAAACGAGTATACTGTAGGTGTATCTGGTTGTGAGAATGATGAATGGCTTCGAATATGAGCGCGATCTGACCTTGCCAATACCGCCTTTGCTGCTCGACCCTTCCCATTTGTTGTCTCCATACACCCACCCATCGCCGTCCGTCCTATATTGATCTTCTTCCTCGTCATACCTATCCTCTTGAGTGTCACCAGGTCCTTGCCCATCTGTATTTCCCCTTCCCATGATGCCTGATTCTCGCATCTTGCCCGCCGCCTTTAGTAACCTGCTCCCCGTTGCCCTGGGACCTCCACCAACGTTTGCGTTCTCTTCAGGTATCGGTATCGGCCGTTCGACGCGACGAAGACTCGAGCCTTCACGTCGTACATTGACCTTCCATTCAGGCTCCTCCCAGAACCACGACGCGGTACGTTTGATACGCCTGCCCTTGCCATCTTTGAGATAGACGGTCGTTGGGGACGGGAGTATAAACGCATTAGGAGGTGCCACAGGTTGGTGCGCAGGTTCGGGTGTACACCACGACGGGCGCTCATTCGGTAAAAGAGCGGCAGTCCAGTCCAGTCCCATCCACCACCGCTGGTTCTCGTATATGGTGAACAAGAACCGAAGTGAAGGGACTGGGGTTGGGGTGGCTGGCATGGGTTGATGGGACAACGTAATGGAGGGAAGTAGCTCTCCGGTGAACCTAGAGATAAGGTGTCGGAGAAACCAACGAAGCCATGCGCTGCGGGAAAGAGTGGAGATGATGATGTGAATAAAAGGTGCGCGAGCAGTAAGCAAGAATGTGCCAAAGAGGCCAAAAAGGATATGAAGTGGGAATACATAAGTAGCAATTAAATAAGGAACGTAAAAAAAGGCTGCGATGCGCAAAGTGGTCTTTGGCGGGGGAGCAACAGGTTGGGGGGGTAGCAAACCACGGATAGTCGTGACGTCGGCCATAATGTCCTGTAAAGTCTGTTCCGTAGTCGGTGGCATCGATTTATGTTTAGAAGAAGCATAAAGCATTACTCCGAGGGCGGCGATGACAATAGGGAGCAGGTAACGAAATGTAAAGTCAACTAGCAGACATATGGCCCACCAAAACGCGATTACGAGCCAAGAGCTGTACCAGGACCGTTTCCAGCTGACCACTTGCAGCACATAACAGACTGCAGCCACAAGAGGAGCAGACTGAACGAGAGCAGCGGTGACCGGTTGGGGTACTGTGTTGACAAAGTCAATGAGCACAACGTTAGAAGACATGTTAGTCGCAGTCGCAAACCGATGCCCTCCTCCAAGTTTGTATCACATGAACTATCATCATCACCACCGTCATCATCTTCTCCTCTTCGCCGCCACACTCGCCTCCCGCATATTCAGCTTCCTCGTCCTCGCTGTTGCAAACAGCATCCTACCCATATTTGATACCTCCCCACGTCTAATAAATTACCATTCGAAATGGACACAGCCCCTCATGCGCTGGGATAGTCTACATTTCAAGGCTATCGCTGATGCTGGCTATCTATACGAGAACCAGTGGGCGTTTTTCCCTGGAACGCCCTTCCTTTTACGTTTCTTATGTTTCGGTACAAACGACTATTACGCTTGGTTCTTTATTCACCTTGCGGTAGCCACTGACTCGACCCACACACTCTATCAGCTTACAAGACATCACTTTCCCGACCGACCAAACTTTGCATATCTCGTTGGCCTGCTGTCCTTGCTTCCCAGCAGCCCCGTGACACTGCATTTTGCGCCCTATGCGGAGCCACTTTTTACTTATCTTTCATACAAAGGCATACTCTATTCCGATCTCATATCGTTCATGTCCCTAATGCTCTCATACAGGAATGTTCTACACAGCTAAAGAACGCTGGGTTGTTGCGGCACTCTGTTTTACTGTTGCAGCTACGTTACGATCCAATGGAATTTTCCTCAGTGGGTACCTCTTTTGGGGCCTCGCCATTCAGCCCTTTTGGGATCATAGAAAGGTCTGTACATCCTTCAGACCCGACCATCATCTAAATTCCATGTAAAGGTCTCCCTTATCAGGATAACATGTTCCATCATCCTGATTGCATGCGTCCTATGTCCCTCCATATATCACAACTACTCAGCATATCTGTTGTTTTGTCTCACGCCCTATCCGAACCGTACACCAGAATGGTGTGGCTATATTCCGCCATCAATATACACGTATGTCCAAGCAAAATATTGGAATGTAGGATTCCTTCGTTACTGGGATCCTGCACAGGCCCCCAACTTTGTGATTGCTGCCCCTCCGCTCGTGTTACTCGCCAGTTTTTCAACCTTGCACCTTGTGAGGACCTTTACTTACCATCTGCGTGCTAGTCTCGGCCTTGGTTCTCCGCCAGGTACAGCCGCTATAGCAGGAAGTAGCCCTTTCATGAAGCCCTCCATCATCCCTTATCTCATCCACACTCTCCTTATGTGTATCACGCTCTTATTGTTCTCCCACACACAAATCGTGCTCCGCCTCGCGGCAGCTCTACCGACCTTATATTGGGGCGCTGCCTGGTTGCTTTTGCGTGACGTCCAGACTACAAAGCCTAATGGAATCAAGACAAACAGAAGGTGTTGGGGTACGCTATGGATTTGGTGGAGTACGCTCTGGGGTTTCATTAGCTTAGGACTATGGGCTGCATTTCTACCCCCCGCTTAGACGGATTAAAAATGATCTTGTCGACCCTATTCATGCCCTTTTCATGCCACTAACTTACGTGAGGTAGGAGGATGATAAGCTCAAAAAATTGTCACATATACCAAGGAGGCATGGTAATAACTAAGCCGTAGGAAAGTCCCTATTTATCAGTCAGCAAATGGTGGAGCGATGGGGAGTTAGTACTATGGTTTCAATATGAAGTCCGTCGTGATACGAGACCTCAGAAAGGTATCAGTTGGTGAAGCAGGAGTTGTTGAAATGGAAATGGAAGTTGGAGCACTTGGTGCTATTGGAGCATTGATAGTTGTTTGGGACGTCAATGTAGGAGGCTTCGGGGTTGCCGACGCTGACTGTAGAGTATTGGATGTGCTCGTCAAAGTAGCATCTGGGTTCCTCTCAAACGTGCTAGACCCAATAGCGGGTGTTAGCTTGGCTTGTTTTGCTTTTGCCTTCAGCTCAGCTAGCTCAAGTACGAGGTTGTATGCCGTAGGCACTGCCTTTTGCTCAAGCTTGAGCCATGGAATAAGATACCCGCCCTGCCCGACACGTAATGTCGTTGCAGCAGAAACATCGAGGATACCCAGCGGGATTATATCAAGTGAGGCTATAGCACCTTGCGTCAGAAGAACATTAGGAACGACACCGGAATTGACGGTTTGACCAGGGGGCACAACAAAGGATGTGAACGGTTGACCAAATTGAGCGTATGTGAGGCCATTCACGCCTGAATCAGACTGTACAAACTCGAGGACGAGATCGGCATCCAGTGGATTGTGGACCTATGGTACCATTAGACAGAGGAGAGATAGGGCAGTGAACACTTACATCAAAATTGATAGAGACAAGGTCATTCACAAGGGTTTCTAACGTAATTGTGACCTCAATATGAGTTATGAAGGTAGGTTGATTGAGACCTATAATGTTTCGTTTGGTAAGCTCAAACAACCACGAGCACGCTTGCTTACCAATCAAACTCGTGCTTAGCTGAAGGTCCGCTAAACCTACGCTCAGAGGCTGGAACGGGCTGCTGTTCTGATCCCCATGAATGGTCAGGTCCAGACGATTGCCCGTTTGAATAAACTCGCTTAGAAACGCCTATATTGTGACATTAATATAACGGCTTGGGCGATTTGATAAAGTTTACCAACTTGAGCAGAAGTATCGTTGGCGTTGTCGGGCTGATAGTGGAACTCAGTACCACTTGGATTCTCTCCCGGAAGGAGGTGGAAAGGCTGAGATTAATCGTTGCTCTATGTGAGAGGCTCTCCTGTAACATGTCAACATACTTACAGTCATAACCGCCCGCCCAACCTTTGTACCCTTAAATATGACCGGCAGTGAGATATCGATAGTGTTTAAAGATATGTTTGATGGATTTTCAAGGACGGCCGTGAGTGGTGAAACTATGAATTCATCGCCGCCTGTGCCTCCACTGCCAGTCACAGATATATTGCTCAAAGATGCTGTGTGGCCGAAAGAGTTAATTCCTACTGAAAAGTTAGGTGGCGGCCGGGGCTACAGACATCAGATGCTCTTACCCTTCAGTATGGAGGGGACATTGAATGGTATAGAAGAAATAGGGATATTGCCGACACTGGTTCTCACAGTAACGTTGGCAGTTCCTTTGAGCGTCAACTCCAATTCCTCCAGTAGGGTTACCCCTGCAAAAAGTTGGGCAAATGCAGCCGTATTAAGGGCCTGCAAAGGCGCATTATGGAAAGAAATGACAAGGTCCGCTACATTTCCAGTCGAGACCCCCCCAACTGCGGAGATTTTGGGTAAACTAAGCTTTGACAATTTGTCGGTCTAAAATCGAATGTGACTGTTAGGACGGCTTACTTCGGCCACATCAACACCATGGGATTCTAAAATGATATTCTGCCCGGCCTCGATGACTTGAAGCGAGAAACCAAATGGGTTCCTATATGTCGCTAAAGTAAACTCAGAGCTAGTGGGGGGGGCAAATGTTTGCTCTGGTTCCTCTAGAGTAATGCTCAAGTCGTTCAGAGCGATGGATTGTATGATCTGTGAAAGTAAGATATTTATGAATTCCAGGCATGTAAATCCAGAGCTGACCTTGAAATTTTGACCAGGGAGAACCACATTAAGCGACAAGGATTTAAATGCTGTAGTCAGCCACTGGACTGGTGCGTCGGTATTGTTGGGCTGTACAGAATCTCCTTTCGTTACCAAGGTCTGATTTTCTCCGGCCAGAAACTTTGAAAACAGAATGCCCATGTTTTTTAAATCGTGACCAGTCTTCGGTAAGATACGACCCGAAAAGTGGCTTCTTGTCCGTGAGTTGACCGCTAAGAAGAGATCTCTTGCAACCAAGGCTATGGAGTCTTAGTATGATGAGAGAAAAATGACAGGAGTACTTACGCCCAACCAGAGTGTCCTGGAAAAACGACTGAAACGTCACAGTTCCAAGTTCGATACCCAATTCTAAAGGCTCAAATCAGCTGTACTGGTGATATTGTATAATAGGCAGACGAACGAGCTGGTGAGGGGATAACTGCCTCCGTTTCGATGTGAATTCCGCCAGTTGAGTCATCAGACGGCAACTGAAAGTCGCTGATGAAAACGCCTGGAAGACCATTAAAGGCCTTGAACGTGACCAATTTACTCAAAGCTACGTTGTCAAAAATGGTTCCTAGTGCGGTCAGCCGGAGCTTCTGGGAAGAGATGGTCCAGTCGAAGCTTGGATTATGAAGCAAAAATACTGCAAATGATGTGAACCTTGTAAGAACAAATGAGTCAAGTCTCTCGCTTGGATTGGAGTGCTAGGAACTAACGCATCAGTCTGGATAATGACGACTCTTGCCTTGGCACGGTAGTCAGGTACACCGATGTTTGCAGTTGCGCAGACTCGTATATCGTTAGTATTGTGCCATTTTGGAGGCAATGGGTTAGACTCACTTGCTGGTAGCACAATATTTGCAATATGCTGCCCTTGCCATGTCACTCTATAGGCCATTTATACACAACCAGCAAGAGTAGTATGTCTAGGCTTACATCAAGGGCTCCAAAAACTCAATCGAAGCATCCAAAGGTCCGATGTTGGTCAATGATCCTGCAAGGGAGATGTCAAAACCTGCATTGGTTATATTACTGCATGGTCGATTAGCAAACGAACAATACTGGGTGCTAGATAGACAAACGTGATGTTTGCTTCTGTAAACTTCAATTCAGAATTATCCACCAGGTGCTGCGCTACAGGCGCAGCGACAGCTCCAATCAGGAACAGGACGGTCTGATCCGTCTGTGAGGTGAATTAAGTGATCAGATTAGAGATCAACGCTCTCGTGACTTACGACAGTGGGTACATCCTTCTGAATAAATGACAAATCTGTTGCAACTAGGGACAGACTTAGAGTGTATAGGTAGTGGAAGTTAAAACTAGAGGCTCACAATCATCTATTTTGACGGAAGTTTCCACAGCCAGGTCAACTTTGAGACCGGCTAATGACTTCAGAATAGCACCGGTCACGTCGAATTGTTGCCCACTGTCAGAATGGTGCTCAAGCACACGCGAGTGCAGCTACAGGCGCGAGTACATACCTGACACACCCAGGAGACCCAGAGTCAACAGTGGTCACAACCTAGAACAGATGCTGAACATGGCATTGTACCAGACAGCAATAGTTACATACGGGCGGCTTGAAGTCGGGATTGGCAAGGACAAATTCAAACAACTCTGTCAGTGGGCCAAGCTCCACACCATTGAGTTGCGATGCAGCGATCAATAGTTGGATAATCGCGACAGGCTGGAGATTAAAGTCCAAGGGGAGATTTGGGGACTCCGCACTGGAATGACCTGCCGCGCGTATCGGACCCGATGATATGTCGATATCATTTATTCTTCCTAGTAAAATACCGCGGAAAGTTGCAGTTGCGCCGACTTTCAAAAGATTGATGCTAGCTGTGAAGGGATTCACTAATGTGAACGAAGTAGAGGCTACTCCAGTCTTCACAATGTCAACTGGAAAAACCAAAGAAGCACCACCGATAAGTGGCTTCTGTAAGGCTGGGATGCTGACGGGTGACAATCGAATCTGAGACAACGCAACCTTCAAAGAGGCAATCGACGTTGACCCCAGTGTTCCAGCTATGGTCGTGTCGACGTCAATGCCTTGCAAAAAGCTCTGCAACAAATTACGGCCAGCTGGTATTGCCCCTCCTTGTGGAGCATATTGCACATCTCCAGGGGTAATATTAAGTAACAATACAGGAGGGACTATGCCTACTCACCGATAGAATAGTTTCCTTCCCCTGGTTTTATAACCAGATTATTCTGCCATAGTGTTAGTTTGAGTCGAACTCTACATCCATAGACGCACGATTTGGGCAATTCCGATGGTCTGGTCTCTGGCGAAACACTTAAGTCTAACGGGCCTTGAGATGGTGACAGTATAAACTTACTGGAATATCAAAGAGAATGAAACGTCCCCAGTCCCTGTTTGTAGTTAGAAAAGAGAAAGAGACTTTCGTTGGAAAGCATAAGATACCAATAGTAAGATTGCTTGAATGGGGGATGAACATGCTGATAACAAGATGATATGTATAATCTACCTTGGATTAAAAAGGTTACTCTCCACTCTAATGAGCAAGAAGTCCGGAAAACCGTGGCTGACGTCAACGTTGCTAGCGAAGACCGGTTTGGTGTTCAAACCTTGTAAACCGTCAACAGAAGAGTCCACGGAAAAATCGATGTTCTGAAGTGACAAGAGTCCGACGGCAGTTTTGGCATCTGCGTTAGCTAATCCAGAGACTCGCAATCTCTGTTTCTTCCCAATAGTTGTTGCGGCAACGAACCTATCGAAAGTGGGATGTTGATCTGCAAAGGTTGCGAAAGGCACATGATCGAAAGTGAGATGAATGACGCGTTCTTGGATGTCAGTATGAGTTGGCGCCTTAGGCAGAGCTAACCGTGCGAAAGAAGTTCCTTCAAACCCGACAGTCAAGGTTTGCTCCAGAGATAAGATATCGACTGGAAAGTTGAAAGGGAGGGTAAACGCAGCATCTGTTGACTGGCTACTTGTTGAAGGATTGTATGGAGTTTGATCGGTAAAAATTAACTCAAGTTGGTTGAGTTTGATGGATTTGATTATGTCTAGCGGGCCTCGGTTGGGCAACACCGTAGCAACGCTAAGAGACTTTATACCCTCGTTAAGCCACGATACCTAAATCGGTTTAGCGAAGTGAGCCAAAAAAGTCGAAAGAAGTTGCCAATACACACGTCTTTGGATCCAGCACTAGCACCACGAACTTCAATATTGCTGTCTTTGCCATGGAGGAAGTTATTGAAGACTCCGGAAACTGTCGAAAGGCCCAAAGATGAGGTTTGGGGAACTAGACGCCCCACAAGGGAGAAGCTGGAGTTCGACCCAGGTAGAAGGGTCACAGCTTCAGTACTGGCGACGGTGGCAATACTAACACCATTAGAAAATGTTTCAAAGCCGAGAGAGCTGACCGCTATCCCAACTTGAGAGGGCTGGGAAGTTCGAATAAGGCGAGGAAGTCATTGTTCCGTCCACACCACTCACATTCATTGTAGTTACTTCGAGTGTAAGGCGAATTCCCCTAATGGGATCGTCAGACGGTAAGTCGAAAGTGTCTATCTTCACGCCCCCTTTTAGGCCGTTAAAACCTTTCAGGGTTATCCTTTTCGACGAAAGCCCGATTCGGGTCACTTTTATACCTAGTCTTTAGATTTTAGCGGTTGGGTCGTACTTGCGAGCAGTTTCTATATTAACCTAAGGCGCTAACTGCGAGTGTGTTCGGAATACGCATAAATCTTTGGATAAAGTAGAGAAATTGTGTACCTGTAAGATTATCTCCGGAGATATCCCAATCAAAAGTCTCTCCGTTGAGCAAAGTCTAATGGAAGAGCGATGTGAGCTCGTAACACATGTAGAGCAGGTGGTAAATTACCTTCGTAAAGTCAGTTAAATGGGCAATATTCACTACCTCGAAAGATGACTGAGTGCTAAAGAAACCTCCGACATCACCAGCAACCTCGACGTCGTTCATTTCTATGCGGCCTAATACCCCACCACTCCAGCTAACAGCTAAGCCAGATGGAAATGAGATAACAGCATCAACTGTACAACGCGATTTGGTACTGATATCGTTATCACCGTTGTTCGAGGCTTACATGGCCCGGCATTTCTGATGCTCCCACTTAATTGGGTTCCTATTACTCTATGTCAGAACCCAAAGGTCGCCTTCTAATTTAGATATCTTACCAAACAGTATTTGTCTGGGTTCGGTTATGAGCACGTTCGAAATCCTGTATGATCCACGCTTTTAGATCCACCAGTATGATTCCAACATATAAAGCCTACCCCAAAACGGAGCTGCTGACAATTTTTTGAACAATGGGCTGTGCCAAAACGGGAAGAATGAAGTCCAGGGTATCGTCTGTCACAGTAGGCACACTGGTTTGTGTGTATTGTAACACGGTCTTGTAGGCGCCTACGAGCAGGTTAATGCTATAAAACAGGTGCTTGATATGTGTTATACCGATTGTGACTTCTGCAGTCAATTCCACATCAGAATTCAGTTTCCTGAAAGCAGCCTGGACAAATTTAGGGAGATCAAAACCGCTGTTATAAAGTACGGTTAGTTTATGAAAATTCAAGAGAGGAGACGTACGTAAACACATTAGCTCTGCGCTTCAGTTTCGGTGGATCACCCGTGATTGAAAGGTAGTTAATTCCACCGATTTCGACGATTCCATCCAATGGGTCCACGTCTAAGCCAGCTTCCACAGCGAGAGCACGGGTCAGGGTGAAAAGTGCTGCAGGATCCATGTTTAAAGTCAGATCCAGTATTGGTGACCGGGTAGTTGATTTGGGTGCTGATATGAATTTGGTACTTGTTTCTATTGTCCCCAACGGAATACCAAACGATTTGACTGTGGAAGATATTCTGGTAATCTCCAAAGGGGCACTAAAAGGGTTGACCAGAGAAACAGTGACATGACTAATGTTATTTGCCCGACCAGTTGTTGATAGCACTGCGCAGAGATAAAATTTAGGAGTTGAATTTGTTGGAAGATCTACGCACCTGTCAGCGCAGCGGTATCAATCAAGTTGGACTTTAAGGCGGGAAGGGTGACATCGATATTCAGTGAGTTGAAAGCCTCGGCGAGCGAGGCAACGGCTGTACTTCCATCAAAGCCAGAAATGCGTAGTTGTACATCTAGAATAAATATTCACCAGTGCGAATCAGCTCCAAACGGTGACGCCCAAACCTTTCTTCCCAATAAAATCATTCAACGTTTGAAGACCTTCTGGGCTGCTATTCGCCTAACACAGGGTGTAAGCTCAAATGTTCAATTTGAGTGGTGGTGCCTATGACACACTTTAAAGCTGGAAGTTGTGTGCAGGGTGTTATTCCCTCTGGCAAGTGTCAGGTTGGATAGAAGCACAGTGCCAAGTGCCACGCCGTCTCTGAGCAACTGTAAGGCTGGCAGAATGTGGTCAGCGGGATAGCATTAGACAAGATTGTACGGACTTAAATCTCCAGTTGCGATGCCAAGACTAGATGGATTGAATATAGAAACTGTTTGATTGTTATTCTATCACCTTCTCACTGTGGTGGATAGATTTACCGTCAATGCCGAGTTCGATACCTTCTTGACTACCACCCTGAACATCGACGTTTGTTATGGTTGTGAAGCCCTGTAAGCCTTTGAGACCGTTCAAAGCCGTCGAGACGTTGATTTTGATGGGATCGAGAGTTATTTGGCCAATGCTCAGATTAGCTACCGCGCGTGAATGACCGACAAGACGGAATTCAGCTTTATCAAGACTCGTAAGGTTGGCATCTATTAGTGCTAGTTAAGGCGGTTTATAAAGAAAGAGTATAATCGCTTACTAAAATTCGAAAAGGCCAGGTGCTGTGAGACTGGGCAGCTCAAATTCGTATGAGATATGGAAATGTTGATTATGCCTTCTGTGTCAATGGGGCTATGGACTGTTATAGTCGATTGGGATGCTCCCAGAGGCTACGAAAGAGATCAATACTCCTAATTACTCAGGATATTAGTCAGCAGCCTCACTGTTGAGAGCCCAGCGACATTGACATCATCACTGGCTACAATGTTCAGTTCGTTCTTGATCTGGTCAATAGAGAGATTGAACCCGAAAGGTAGTTCTAAGCAATCGTAAGACATTGTCGATGGCCGAGTTAAGACTGAACATACCAAGCTTTGCACGGACGGAATCGCTGTTAGCACTAGGGCTCCAGGGTGAATTTTTGTCAAACATTAGATCCAAATGATCAATAGTAATACTCCGAATCGGGTCAATTGGGCTGAAAGCTTTGAATGGTACATTCAATTTGAGCGATTGGAGGCCTTGGCTCAGCCATGATACCGTTGAATTGTCGGTTTGTAGTGTAGATTGGCCAGTAGCGATAACGGGGGAGCTGTCACCATTCAAGTAATTAGTAAATAGCTGGGATAGCACGGCTAATTCTGCTATATCAATTTTGTGCTCGAGGACACCTTCCAGTGTGATGACGTTGGTCCCAGGCCGCTGTTATGGAGCATTCGTTAATGTTCTATTTGGATAGAATTAGACCCACTATGACAGTATTTCTACCATAACCTTTCCCGAGTAAGACGCTTTGGTATGAAAGTGCGAATACCACTGTTCCGAGATTGAGCGAGAATGGACTACGGTGATTATCAGTCGCCATAGAAATATATTCCTCAATTTGTTAGAATACCTGCGATTAGTCAACTCAGTGACTGCCCTGAAGTTGATACCGCCTTCTGGATTATCGCTTGGGAGCTGCAAGTCCTTCAAAAGGACGCCTCCGTCAAAGCTATTGAAGCCTGGGAAGTTCGTATTGGAATTTGTGAAAAAGGACTGAACGCAACGAGACGTTACCCTTAAGAGTGATGATTTTATCGAACGAGATGCCTTTAGCCACAGGGAACTTGAGTGCTTGTACGCGAAGGTTAGAACTTTGCATGCGCCATGTAAATTCTGGCGCGGTGATCAAGTGACTTGAAAATCGACCAAAAGCGGCTTCGTCAGTGATTATAAAGTCAGTCGTCTGACTGATCAGAGCTCTCTTATGTTTGGTCAAGAGTGTCGTGAAATTCATTTGGCCAATTGGGGTTTCTTTTCCATCGTCTTCGACCCAAGCAACGTGAATAGGTTCCAAAAACTGTATCCTTGCGGATATGATGCCAGTGTGGGTGACCTGAGAAAGATTATGTCAATGTGGTGAAACGACAACATCTGAAAATAAATACATTCCCCTGTAGCTCCAAAGAAAATCTAGGGAATGTTAGCAACCTAAAGATGAACAAGCAAATTTCGATATACTGACGTATTGTTCTGAGGTTGAGATATAGTCGCAACGTTAATGTCCAACTGGCTTCGTTTCACAACCAATTGAACAATCGCTCGGACAACTGGGAAGAGCAAGATGAACAAGAGCGTGATGGCCAGAGGTATGATTATGATTTGAGAAATGATAAACCGTCGCCTCTTATAAAAAGGCATTGTAATGGGTGATGCTGTCAGAGTTGGCTGCTGATCCCCTGCTGTAAAAGAGTTGTTTGCTGGGTCAGTAGTGACGTCTGCACCAACTACTTGCGCGCTAGCTGTGTTGTGGCCTATGTGAGGGCACTAGCAAATAGAGTCGTAACAAGTAACACCTACCCACAAGTGAAGCAGCAGAGGTGATGCTATGGGCGCTTCCATTTTTGCCCTCCCGAGCGCTGCCCAATCGATGAGCAGAGCGAAGTTGTTTCATAATCAATAGTTAGGTAGCGAGTGCGGGTTGGCAGAAGATACGAGCTTGGTTCGGCAAATTTCTAGGCGTGTCGTTATATGTGGGGAAGCAGCTATAAAAATACTCCACAAGTCTGAGGTATCATAGCAATAAACGGTTCCTGAAGAATCAGAGAACATGAGGCCATATGGGCGATTTTGGAATGCTTCGGTCACGGGAGATCACAAGGTAAATACGTATGACTGGAAAGTCGAAACACGCTGTAATTCCAGATCTGGAGCCCACAAAATAGTGGACGAATAAGGTGCTCCCGCTGAAGAGCATAGTACAAAACGATCCGTTAATACAGAATTGTTCAGTGAGGATAGTTTGAACATCACGCACGAGATGACAATCAGATCAAGTTGAACGGAGTATATGGGGTGTTTACTTTGGACGCCATCCGTGTGATAAGCCGTGTGATAAGTGTTGAACGTTGAGTCTCCCACAAGAAGCAATCACCTCGGTTGCAGTGAGTTATTGTTCGGCTGCATGAGCGTTTACAGGAAGAACTTACCAACTATATCTGAACCGGCTTCCGGCACTTGGCTTCGGTATAAACACATGCAGAGCAGGTCTAATTTTCTACCTTTTTCTTTCAACAGACTGGTTGGAAGATGGTTTTTTTAAAAGGGAACTCGTGAACCCTTATCATCTGTGATGAATGAGCCCTTCGTTCCAGGTTGGATTTTACATGTTACACACAACTTTAATGAGTGTATCAAGATCTGCTCGATTGATTTCTGGATTGGTGCCTGAGGCAGCCAAATAAACAGTCCAATCTATCGATTCTGATTCTTGATAATGCGAGTGATTTCGGACTTTGAATTGCTAAACAAGCCAAATCCATGCTATTCATAACTAGTTGCGTAGATGTGGGTTTACTCGGACAAAATCCTAATATGGCCAGTTGAATGACAACACAATGAAGAAAACACAGTAATATAAAATATAAAGACCTACTTGTTGGGTGGTGGGTGGTGTGATCTGTGATCTAATTAAAGCCGTGTCTGATCAAGGCCTTGTTTGGCTGGGTGCCAAATTTCAGTTGAAATATACATAGCAACGTCTCCTGACGCAAACGTCAACTGCTAAGTCAATGGTAATATACATGTACTTACATCAAATACACAAATAAACTAGATGTCTACCAAATCGCTCGCACTCGAAATTTACGGGAGCATATGAGCCTTGTGGTATTCTAGCATACGGTACGGTGGGCATACATGGCTTGCAACCTGTTCATTCAAGTTTATCGTCATTAAAAATGGCTGTCTTCGGGACGCCGTCTTCTCTAATGATACCACGGTACATCCCGGGACAATTCAGTGGCATTGCGACTATCAGGGCTACAAGTGAGCACCCGAGTCATTAGTGGAGTGGGGTAACTTGCCATTTCCTAGATCATCCAAGGCAATAACGCCACCGATCCCTCCTTCTTGGAAGAGTTTGTCGACGGCATGTTTGGCGGCTTTCCCTAACGATTCGTGAAGGTATTGGACACGTTGAGCTATAGTGGCGGCTGTTGCGAGCCTGATGAAATACTGTTTTGAAATTAGTTCCTAAGATGAAATGCAAGCAAACGCTGGATGGATTTACATCTCCATCTCCTGTGCCAGAGACTCCAAGAGCGTGCGGCCTATTCTTCATTCCGCATGCCTTTCTCAATACCTCTCGTAGCCAGCCAGACTTAGGAGTGGTCCATGCACCCGCCCAAAAACCGGAGCCCATAGACGGAGTATCCCCAATCCGCCCCACCAGTTTATTGGTCCGGCCACCTGTAGAAGTGACCACTGCAATGCAACCTCGAACATCGAGAGCCACAGCACCTACCGTTCCTTTGGGCAGTAGCTCAAAAGGTGAGATATCATCCGCCAGCCGGCTGTGCTCTGGGATTGGCTCTTCAGGAAGGCCTAATCCACGCCGGTGCTCCCTCCATCGGTGCTCAGTAAAGAAATATGATGGATCAACCAACTCAGATCCAAGAAGGGCACCGATGGATTCTGCTGTGGCTCCAGAGAGGAACGTATGGGGTGCGTTTGTAGGTGCTAAGAAGAGAGCACGAACAAGCTGAGAGGGGTTACGTGCGCGTGTGAGAAGAGTTACGCCAAGTCCATGCCGATTGGGGGGGACACTGGGGTGTGATGCTGGTGGCTTCGAGAGCATTATCGAAGCTTCTAATTCATTCTGATGTGCTGTTAGGCTACAGTTGAATAACGACGATGACGTTAGGTTATTACTTTGCCCTCAACGTTGAATACGGCACCCTTTCCAGCGTTGAAAAGTGGATTGTCTGAAGCCGAGTAAATGAGACGAATCAGTAGGGAGTCTATACATACTCTCCATCGAGGTTACAGCCGCTACAACTGCATCCATTGCTTCTCCGCCAACGGATAAGATGTTATGCCCCTTTGCATGTATGGATACGGTGAAAGAAGACAAGACAAATCGAAGCGACTCACAGCTTCTAAAGCTGCTCGTAAGGCTGCTTTGTAGGCAGCTCGGGCCTCTGGTGTTGAGTTATCCTTTGACATAGTACCAGCGCCGCCGTGTAAGACAAGAACATGACGTTGCCTGGCCTGGAGCAGCAGAGGCCGTTTGTCTGAACTCATGTTGGTCACTGAAAAAAGGTTGGATACAATCGAGAAGCAAATTCTTTTAAGTAGGCTTATGTAGTCACTTTGCCGGAGTGGTTAACGGGATCGCCTGCTAATTAGCCAAGCGGTTGGTCTTTGACCGCGAGTGTTCGAATCGCTCAGGTGACGTTTCTTTTTCGCTCATTCTCTCGTCCATCTCAACCATGAGCAACAACAAGTATGCGGACCTGCCTGATATTGTAAGTACATTTTTTGCAAAATCAAAGCGTCAATCCTTTCTTATGTACGTAGGACACGGCACCAGATATTTACGAGACTGAAGACGCGTTTCCTTCCCTTCAAACCGTTGTCAGTCAAGACCTTTACTTGTGCTTGCAAACTTATTGTTTCTCTCCTTAGAAAGATGAAGCTAGTGACGATGAAGTCCTGATATCCCAGCGGACTGCTGGAAAAACGAGAAACGATACTCTGGCAAAACAAGAGATCGATTCAAGCAACCTGATTGACCCAGAGATGGCAAGCCAAAGATTCAGGAGGGCGAAGACCAGGCACAGTAAGTTTTACCAGCTGCCAGGGTGGAGTGGCTAGACGAAGCTCTATCTAGATCGTTTACGAACGCACTACGGGTACCCCGCTTCGCCTACATCGCCATCACCAACTGAGGAATCACGTAACAAACACTCTTTATCACTTTCACAAAGACTCAGAGCCCTACAAGAGGAGTTGGTTTCTTTGGAAACAGAGCTTGAGGACCCTTCGAATCCACGACTTGCCAAGGAAAGGGAAGTCGACAATGTCGACCCTGGAGAGTTAATCCGCGGGCTGGTCGACGTTAGAAAAAGAATTGATAAGGTACGCAAGACAAGGGAAGGAAGAGCAAAGTTGATCGGCGTCCTTCTCGGTGAAGATGATGAGCTAGGCTCAGATGGCAATATATTTGGGGAGGATGGGAATGGTACTGGGGAGAAAGACAAGGGTGGCGGGATGACGGGAAGGTCTCTAGTGAGAGCTACTCTAGAGATAGATCGACGTGTCGGAAAACTTGAGAAACTAGTAGGTTCTTCAAGCGTAGCTCTGGACGAGGTACGCTTCTCCGCTTTCTTTATTACTGTCGGGCGCTAATTTTTGATCAGACTTCACCTCTACCGCCTCCGTTGTTTCCTCTCATCACTAAGTTGAATGCTCAGTTAACCCTGTTTACCCAGCCGCGTCACATCGACTCTATATCTCGCCGTCTCAAGCTTTTACTCTCAGACCTGGACCGTGTCTCATCCCAGCACTATTCTCACCGTCGGCATCCTTCTCAGTCAGACCCTCAAGCTTCGCATATACAAGACCATGTTTTACCCCTTCTTTCTCGTCTAGGGCTTGCACTTCCCCACATTCCCCACATACTTACACGCCTTCGTACCCTCGCTGCGTTGCATTCATCGGCCTCTGAATTCGAGGAAGCACTTCGATGTCTCGAAAGTGAGCAACAAGGTATGCACGAAGCGTTGAATGAGCTAGAAGCCGCTGTCAAGAAGGTTGAAGCCAGTTTAGAAGAGAATCACAATGTCGTGCGAGGCAATGTGGCAGGACTTGAGAGTAGGGTTGACTCACTGCTCACTAGATTGGAGGTGTTTAGCCAAGCGGAGGCCACTTGATACTATACACAATTTACGATCCTATTCACTCTACGTATCGCGATTCACAGTACAAAACATATATAAGCTGAGGTAGCAAAATACATAGCCAACTTTGGTTTGCGCTCATGGAACTAGATAACCCGCTGCCTGTTCAGGTCAGACTGTGAGGTAATCCCGATTATGTGGTCGGTGATGACCTAGGGAACTAGAGTCAGATACTATACATCGCCTACACTGTGGAAACGAGAACGCGCTGGAGCTGAGCTCCACTCCCCCATGTCATCCTCCTCGTCATCATTGTTGATGTCCTCATGCCCACCGCCTAACCCCCACCCGCCCACGCTTGCTCTCGCTGCGGATGTATCCAGATCGGGACTTCTGAGGGCCTCTAAAAACTCCCGCTCACGCTCGCGCTCGAGGTCTGCCATTTGTGTGACTGGTCCCAATCGTGGAGTCTCATCGCCAAAGAGTTCGTCATCGCGCGTAGGACTCCCGAGGCTTAATAGGTGTGGAGTTTCCTTGTTGGGCTTGTGAGCGATTCGCCCTCTCCTATCCCGTGGTAAGCCACCGGAGAGGAAGCTAGGTGCGCGGGTCAAAGGACCCATCGGCCCAAGTTTCTTCAGGGCCTGCTTCCGGGCGTCGTACTGCGGTCGTGGACTGCGTACGATGTGCAGAAGGTCGGTGATAGCTTGTTCGCCTGCAGTTGGGGTAGGCGAAGGTGTGGTTAGTGAAAACGCAACAGGTCGTGGTCGCCGTTGAGAAGTCAACACTAGGAGCCTTAGCGAATAATGAAGATGAGTGACGTAGACATAACACGAAACTTACATTTGCTGTAGTCGAGGTTGTTGGTATGTTGATGTCTCTTGGAAGTTATCTTGTCTATTCGGCATGGACAATCGCATGTACAACCGTTGTGATAGGGGAAGGATAACTTTGTCGCGGAATGAGCGAAGGGCGACACTGCGCACGTCGATGTGGGATATCGATGCAGGACCGCTTATAGATGCCGAGACGGAGCCCTTGGCCCCTTGCCGTCCAGGAGAGGTTGCGCGATGATGAGATTTAGGAGTTCGGTAAAGAGATGATAAGAGAGCGTCAGTCTGCAAGGGAAGAAGAACCTGCACAAGCGTTGGCTCTGCAGGCACTTGATAAATGAAGTTGACTTACCCCTTCAACATATGTCAGTACTTGATCCCAGAAAAAACCCCAAATTTCTACCACCCGGGCTACCAACTTCTCGTCATCGATACCCATTAGTTTAGCATTCAGAGTTACCATTCCAGATGCAATCAATTCTGATGCGTCATGTTCTAAGGCTGTCAGGGCCTTCGAAGGAGAAGATGAAACAACAGATTGAATGTGTCTCTTAACTAGGATATTCAGGTCTTCTCTGGAAACGGGATCATCGGGAACTCTACTGGCAAAAATTTAGAGTCTGAAGACATACATTGGTATTCTCAAGGGCTCGCCGTTGAAAAGCGGGAGTACGTGGACGTGTAATGCACCCCAAGGGTCTGAAGAAGATGTTGATGACATGTTGACGGGCGCACCAGTCGCAGGCAGTGCGAGTGAGGTAACGGAAGGCGTAGTTGTTATCGGGGGAGCCAGCGCTGAGTGTGCAAGGCCACCAAGACGATGCATCTCGCGAGAAACCAGTTTTGAATCATAAGTGCGCCCATATGACGCCTAAAACCAAGGAGATAAAGGACGTGTACTAGAGGGATAGTGCGTGAACTAATGCTACCTTGGATGGAGAAGTGTGGGATTTCGATGCATTGGCTATATTAGAGGAGGCATTCATGATGTTAAATGAAGATGGCGAATGTGCAGACTGATTGGGGTCGCTATGAGTATGGGTATGAGAGTGCAGGAGTTGACCTGGATAGATTGTTGATGATGACAGTTTATCTGTAAAAAAACCCAGGCGCTTAGAAGCGGTAAAGACGTCCTGGGACTTCACAGCAACCTCTTGCTCGGTTTGTGTGGGAGAAGCTAGGATATGCGGCGTCAGAAGGGAGGTTTGTCGAGGAGTAGCATCAGTCGATAGTCGCCTTAGCGCATCTGCTGTATCATTCTCTGGTGACGCTGATCTGCTGCGTTTGGTCCAACTGCGGACAGTCTGGTCAGGAGATCTCTGCGACATGTTCGATGTTGCCCAGCTTGAAATTAGCATGAGTGCAGACGTAGGGAATTGACGAGCATTGCGCGCAACGCGGAGTATGTATTCTCGATCTATGCTCTTGCGACGATGTTGGCTTACAGCCTCCCCACACCATTCAACCCTTACTCGAGCGTTTACCGTTCTGGCGTTCGAGTCCTCAGCAGATGACACCTGCGCTGCTGTTGTCACTTCTTCTCGACAAATTCTTTCAAATGTAGTCATCAAGCAAAATGAGCTGTGAGCCGACCGACACCTTAATCCCTTTCCTTCCACCTCACAACTAGAGTATGTAGACATGAAGTTTATGGCGGTATACACCCTTTGGTTGCTATCCAAGCTCACCAACGTAACATGGTGCGTTGTTCCCGAAAAACCCTGTGTTCTTATGGTCGTACTTTCAATATAGCCAATTGCCGTGAGGAGAGCTCTCCAAGAAGCAAACCTAGACATAAGAAGCGATATTCAGGGCATTGCATTCACCCGTGGACCAGGTACCTGTGCTTTCCTGGCAAACAATTCTCACTCCTACAATACACCAGGTATTGGCGGGTGTCTTAGTGTTGGATCGAACGCTGCCAAAAGCCTTGCGGCTGCCCTCAACCTACCTATCGTCGGTGTCCATCACATGGTATGGGTCGTCCACTTTGCCTCCTTCTTGTGCTTAAGCACTTGACATCATCAAGCAAGCACACGCTCTCACCCCCCTACTCACCTCATGGCCAAGTGTTCCAAAATTTCCCTTTCTGACGTTGCTCATCTCTGGTGGACATACGCTACTTTTACTTGCAAGGTCTCTCGACTCCTTCCAAGTTCTTGCCACAACGTCAGACGAAAGTATTGGTCGTGCTTTTGACAAGGTATCCAGATTACTCGGCCTATCATGGACGAAAATGGGTCCTGGCGCAGCGCTCGAACAGTTCTGCGCGCAACCCTTCTCTACAGAAACTCAAGAGGTTCCTCTTTTCCCACGCCCTCTCAAGGGTCAGTTGGCGTTCTCGTATTCTTCTCTACATTCTTATGTGGAGCGTTTTATCGCTATCCGGGGAGGTCTCCATAACCTTGATATACCTACCAAGCTTGCATTAGGACGCGGCTTCCAGGCGGCTGCCGTCGGTCAATTAGAGGAAAAGCTACTACTGGCATTTGATTGGTGTATCAAAAACAATATTTTGGTACACGATATCGTTATCAGTGGTGGTGTTGCAAGTAACAAATTTGTTCGAGAACGGTAAGCTGTATATTAGAGAGATTATATTGAGGACTCTTCATTTATTCTTCTAGTTTGTCTGCAACACTATCCATGGTATATCCGACTTCGGGTATTTCCCTGGCGTTTCCTCCAGCCTCGCTGTGTACAGGTAACTAGCGCCAATACCATCAGTATAGCTTATAATAACAAGGGCATACAGACAACGCGGTCATGATTGCGTGGGCATCTATGCATCGCTTTGTTACTCAAGATCATAACAAGTACTCGGACGACATCCTTGCTAAGTGGAAAATCGAGGACCTACGGTCGCAGCCGACTTGATGGATTAATTGTGTTGGGGTTCTAGTAATGTCCTCAAGCGCATACTGTAAAATTTCCCACATACAACCAGCATTTAATATATAGTTTTTGGTGCGAAACTTGGTGATTAAAGTGGCAGTCGCGTTGAGTCACAGAATCACGAGTATCTCGTCACGCCACGTACCACTTTAAGTTCTTTACATACAATACTTACCTGCCTTTCAACCGCCCGAAATGTTCAAGCGGAAAACACATCATGATGATAATCAGAGCCGGAAGAAACGTGCCTTTGATGCTGGCTCTCCGCCTCCGACCTCCAGCGTTACAAAAGAGGAGTACTGGATGGTCCAATGGCAAGTAATTTATTGACAGTGTATGCCGTTCCCCTCGTTCTTATGAACTCTCATAGGAGAAATCATCAAACCAAAAAACACAAAACTTGGGATGGCGACGCGATCCTTGTTGCCAGCCCTAGCAAAGCTACATTGTATGATATTGACGGTAGAACGTGCGATCTTTATTTTATCTTTTAACATGCGCAATATTTGAAACCTTCTATCTGCTTCAGGATTGCCACTGGAAAGGCTGAATGGCCTCTTATTGAAGGCAGATCATTCTCAATATCCAATAAGGACCTAGAACTTGACCGGCGTTTAACAAAGAACGAATACCTCTCTGGCCGAGCTTTCGGCTCTTCCATTGACACAGATGAATCGGCCCTAATTGTCCTCCCAAATAGCGGTTCGTCGAGTGGGTTTATCCCCCCAAAGACTGGTCGTAGAAACATGTTGAAGCAACACACATCGAACGCTTCCGGATCTTACGAACATAATACTACCTCGCAACCTATTCATATGCCCTTTGCAGAGAATGATTTTACTTCAACATTTGGTTTAGAGGAAACTACATGGATAGTCCGCTGGTAGGTGATATCGGTTTGATAGCATTAATGATATGAACATTTCAGCGAATGTAGGCGTAAGCCACAACATAAGAAGCTTCAAACTTGGGATGGTGATGCTCGTATCTCACATAAAAATGGAAAAATTGTGATGACCTCAGAAGAGGGTAAATTGTAATCTTTTCTTTTTCGTTATAATACTATTGTGTCTCATCCTGCTTTACTTTAGCATGGGTTCTATCCCCTGGAAAGGAGAGGAACTCATTCCTGGGCATCGCATACTGGTTAGTGGTAAAGAGGTAGAACTTGACAGTAAAATCAACGTGTCGCAACGTCCTCGGGCCGCTATTGGTGACGAGGACATGGCGAAAGACGATAATCGCCCTGGTATTCATCATGAGGATAACAATGCATTGTTAACGATGACCAATTCGATCGCACCGACGTCCTTCTACGGCGAACTTGTAAAAAGATATACCAAACCGCAGTACGCCCTTGCTAACTATTGCCAAGTTCATGCTCTCAAAGTTCTTGCAGACATGACCCATATGCTGAAGGTGCTATCGTTATGAAAGCTCCAACAACAGAGCACATGAAGAAATTCAATAAAAAGTAGGTGCAGCGATGACACATGTTCTAGATCTTAATGACGGCCAGGAACTTGCCTGTTGTGCCTGTCGTACTGGATCCTGTTATATCACGCCGTTTGAGGCCTCACCAAACCGAAGGTAAGCTATATCTGCTTAAGGACTGTTAAATTCTTGTTGTCACTGTCATAGGTGTGAAGTTCATGTACGAGTCTGTAATGGGCTTGAGGAAGCATGAAGGCCAAGGTTGCATCCTTGCTGATGATATGTTAGTCTCACCTACCTATTGTACCTTCTCGTAACCTCTCCTCATTTGTTTAAGGGGTCTCGGGAAAACTCTCCAAGTAAACGTGTTACATTGTCCCCAGGTTTCAAATTGACACACTTTTAGACGATAATCCTTATCTGGACACTTCTCAGTAAGAAGCATACTAGTCTCTGTATCTGTATCATCCCGCTTATATGTCATCTCCACAGAGCAAAACCCATATGCTGCACCAACTCCTGCAGTTGAAAAAGTTCTGATCGTCTGTCCCGTTTCTTTGGTAAATGTGAGTATTCTACGCTTGCTTCTTGCTTATGAGGGTTAGCTAATGTAGATATTTTGAGAATTGGAAAGGAGAGTTCCATAAGTGGTTAGGAAGAGACCGCGTAGGTATTGTTACTTGCGACAAGGACAACAAAAATGTCCCTGCGTTTATGCATGCGTTTGTGTCACATAAAGTTATTCACCCCGGCCTTTGCTGACGGGTGCTGCTATGAAGTAAGAAGAACCAAGTGCTAATAATTGGTTACGAGCGCCTTCGGACTGTTATGTGTGTATCCCCCCTAGTGTGGCATGTCTTTATTGATAAGATGCTTTAGTGACGAACTCGCCTTAATGATGTACGTCTGGTTACTTTCTGAGACGTAGGTCTGATAGACAGGCAACCTATAGCCCCCCGATAGGACTCGTCGTATGTGATGAAGGTTTGGAGAGCCTAGCAGCCTACCGAGAGCCAACCATGAATATGTTTACAGGACATAGATTAAAATCTGCGAACAAGACGACACAGATGTTTAAATCGTTACGGACTCGCAAGCGGATTATCCTATCAGGGACGCCCATTCAAAATGATTTGAGCGAGTTTCACGCAATGGTGTGTGTCTTAGCCGTATCAATTGATATACTTATAAATACATACAAGGCGGACTTTTGCAACCCCGGACTTCTCGGTCTGTCGAGGGAATTTCTATCTCATCTTGCATGTTGGCCTAAATCTATGATAGATGACTACAGCACCTTCCGTCGAGTTTACGAAGTCCCTATCCTCAAAGGTCGGGCGCCAGTTGCATCGCCCAAAGAAATAGAGACGGGTAATGCACGGATCTCTCAGGTAAGCATTTTGAGCATTAATCTACTCTACTCACTATTCAATTGGATTTCAATGCATCACATAGTTGCTTGCGGTGGCACGGAGCTTCGTGCTCCGTCGAGATGCCAGCTTATTGAAAAGCATCTTACCACCGAAACGTGCAGTTCCTCAGCTCACTACTATCTTACATTAAATTTAACAAAATGATCTCAGATGAATATGTTGTCTTTGTCACGCCCACCGCTCTTCAGTTGTCCATCTTTTCCAAAATCCTGCATCCGGATAGACTAGATGATATAGTACAAAGCTCAACGGCTGAGTCTCTTGCCCTCATAAGCTTGCTCACGAAAGTCAGCAACAGCCCTATTCTCCTCAAGGCCACGGCAGACCGGGCAAAGATAGATTCTAGGAATACTTTTCACAAAATTGCGGTAGTTGAGGCACTGAGCTTGGTCCCAGATGATGCTCACATTGACGACATAACTTTGAGTGGTGAGCTTTATCACGGCTTGTACCTCAGGTCCTTGAACATGACCCCAGGGAAGCTAATTGCTTTATCAAACCTACTTCATGCCATTCGTTTAGTAAGTCATCTGCGCGTTCTGGTAGCTTTACCTCATGCCTTTTTTCATCAGACTACAGATGAGAAATGTATTCTTGTGTCACATTACACTTCTACTCTCAACATTCTAGAAGCATTCTGTCGAGCTAGCAGTTATTCCTACTTTCGTTTAGATGGGTACTGATGCCACAACTTTGAATGATCTCCACTGAACCATCAATAGACAAACAGCTGCAAGCAAGCGGCAAGAACTCGTGAACACTTTCAACAAATCATCACAGAAGCAAGGTTGTGAGTAAATACGAGTGTCACTACTATCGACACTTATTTATATCTTGGTTTGAAGTTGTTTTTCTCCTGAGCTCCAAGGCTGGTTCGTACCATTCATAAACCATCGCGATTGTGATTTCATCACTCGTGCAGGAGGAGTTGGGATCAATTTAACTGGTATTTTGATCGTGTGGTACACTTTTGATAGTATCTGAAATGTGTCTAGGCGCCTCGCGACTATGCCTCATCGATTCGGACTGGAATCCAAGGTTTGCAAGCCCTTATGTGTTGTTGCCATGTTTAATGGTCAGCTCAACAGCCATGACCTTCAATCCATGGCAAGGTGTCATCGGTAAGTAGATTTCTTTATCCACCTATCCTTTTTCCAAACATGTATCAGGGATGGGCAGAAGCACCCAGTTTACATATACCGGTTTTTAACTGCAGGGACGATTGATGGTAAATTTACTTTGGAGTCATACGCACGCCGCCTGATAATAATCCTGCAGAAAAAATATACCAGCGGCAAGTGACCAAGCTTGGATTAACTAGCTGTAAGTTTTTTTGCCCACATATTCCACAAACGGCACTAATGCTCTGAAAGCTGTGATGGAACCCGTACGGGATTTATGTATTGTGCGGAGTCATTGACCTAGTTATCTTCATTCAAGGGCATTTCAAATTCAAAAAGTGACTCGTTCACAAGGAAAGACGTATGTCTCTATGAACTTATCCTAGTCCAATGGATGACTGACCAGAACATCAGCTACGTGACATATTCAAGGTTCACCCCAATACCCCTTGCAATACGCACGATCTCCTTGAGTGTCCGTGTGAAATGGAAGCGGATGCTGCGTTTCACTCCGTAGTAGAACAAGGCACGGACATTGAGCCTGGGCAGGGTTTTATAAAAGCTTGTGATGTCAAGCTGGAGGTTCTTGATGGACCAGTAAGTCTTCTGACTGCCACATGCTTATATTTGTCTCGACTTGCACTCAGTACTTGCAAAAGAAGAAGATCGATTTGGCTGCATTAGGCGGGTGGAAACACATCAATTGTCTACGCGCTGCTGCAAAGGACGACGTGCAAGATGAGATTCTCCGAAATCTTATCAACATCTATGACGTGCCACTCACAGATAACACCACTACGCGCCCTACCGCTAAAGGGGAGAATCTAACCGCCGTGGACAGAATTTTGACCGTTCACGATGTTCCTGGCGGAACCATCTCTTACATCTTTCATAGAAGCTCCATTGCGGAGCTCAACTCAGAGACTGAGGTTTAGAGAGTGGAGGTATGTGTATAAGCTCATAGGCAAAGATAGAGGTATAGGCGGAAGTTGAGCGGAACCAAGTCGTCTACAAATATATGAAATATGAGAGATGACATGATTACCCAAAACCCCCCAGAAAGTGAATATTAGATAGTAAATACCTACTGCGGAGGCATAAGCTAGAGATTTGATAATGTCTGCGACACATGTCTGGCCGTGAAAGTGAAAGACTAATCAAAGACTAGGGTTATGAGGTGAGGACCCAGCGGAATCAGCCCAACAGCTCTGGAGCGACTGTATTCCTCCAAACCACCACCACGCTGAGACGAAAAAAAGAGAAGAATCAAGAAAAAAAGATCGAAATTGCTAATGACACCAACTGTAACCATCAACTTGCCATTATGATAAAAGTCTTTCAAGGTTGGAGTAGTTCGTGCCATTAGTCAGCTTCGTAGATCACCTGGCCATCCAAAGCGGTGATCAGTACTTCGGTTTCCAGGATTTGATTTGCTGGTATTGTCAATATATTCCTGGATAAAACAACGTAGTCCGCGCGTTTGCCAATTTCCAGGGATCCCAGTGAGTTTTCTGTGAAGGATGCATAAGCAGGATCTATTGTCATGCCTGGGAGGGAAGCACATGAGTTGTGGTAGGGTCTTCACGGGTATCATGATGCACGTACCTCGAAGGGCCTCCTGTCGAGAAATGCGTTGCTCCGGGAACCTATCATTGTATAATCATAAACTCAAAAAGATCTATCAGTAGAGCAAGGAACTTACCAGCCATCGGGCCCATGCGGAGACGTCCCATCAGGGGATACGCGGGTGACTGCAGCATAGAAACCAGAGAGAGGGTTCATAGTCTCAACAGGAAAATCAGAGCCCAAGGTTATCCTAGCGCCGCTATCGATCAGAGACCGAAAAGCATATAAACCCTTGACGCGCTCAGGTCCCTGATAGAGGAGTTCAACTAGTGAATCACAGGCGACAAAGGAGCACTCACCAGGCGGTCTTGAGCATACCACATATCGCTGATTCTGTGAATAACATTAGCATTCGGTCGTTCAAGAGGTAAAGGCCTACTTACGCATGAGTTGGTTGTACACTAGCGATGACTTTATGCCCCTATTGAGCCTGATGCATATTATGGCTTAATGAACTCACCCCCAAGATCTCCTAGGCGGTTCATGTCTGCTTCGGTCATGATCTGTGCATGTTCCAGTCGAGGTCTTAAAGCGGTAACGTTTGCCCCTTTCAGGGAAGCTTCGAAGGCATCCAGAACAATTCCGTTGGCACGGTCACCAATTGCATGTACATTCTGCGAGCTCGTTACCAATCAAACGTTTGTGATAGTCATACGGCCTACCACTTGCCAACCATCTCTCAGAAATTTCGGTATGACATCGAAAAGAATGTCAGAATCCAGGCGCATGAATCCATTGGTCGATGGATTGTCCGCATATGGCTCATACAACTAACGAGAGTTCAGTTTAACCGCTAGTGGGAGGTCATCCGTAAAAAATGGTAATTACAGCTGCACCGCCCGTCCTCAGCGCACCTACGTAGTAGATTGTGAGCAATGACGGTATGTGGCTAGAACCTTCTTTACCATCGGCAAAAATTTTGACACTTCGAGCCGTTAGCCTCCCATCACCAGCACCGATGATGGGCTTAGTGGTATTCCCCCAGTACGGCTTGTTCTCATCGAAGAAAGTCATTCCATAGATACGAAGCTAGAATATACGCCACTGATTAGCCTTAAAAAGGGGACAGCGTAACAAAAAGGTTTCACCGGCAGGTTATTGATTTCGGCTTGGCTGCTTTCAGATGAGTACGTGTAATTGACTCTGATGTGTTAGTATAGATCGATCACCGTTTGAAAAATGCCAAAGAAACGGGATCCAATCCAGCATCATGTATCGAAGTCAGACCGAAGGCGTGTGCATCCCGTACAGTGACATGGAATCGCCGTAGTAAATCTCTTTCTGTTAGTTCCGGTTGCTTCAAAAGCTCTTGTGCGTTGTCCAAAAGGACACCTAGGAATTGCTACACTTAGCTCTGCATGAATTGAGTTGTTGACAGAGAACTGACCAGTGGGGATTCCAGCCTCGTCACGGACAATTATCCCCCCATCTACATCCTCGGGGAAAGGCATACTGCCCTCCAAAGCTTTTAATGACACCCACAACGCATGACAGTCTTTACTCTGTAAAACCACTGGACGACCGCGGACCACGGGATCAGCTTCCAGATGCGCCTAACAAAAACGGTCTCTTGGTAAAGATCCGGCAGCGAACCAAAGAAAAAGATTGAAGATACCGAAGTAGGCCACCCAGAGGTGGGCCAAATAGTGTGGTCCCAACCTCCACCCATAATGAATTTGGATGTGTCGTTCTGAATATCAGGATTAGCTAGGATGAAGTCGCGGACACGGGCCACGGTGTCTAAAAGGACACTTTAGGACGGGCGCGCTCAAAAGCGGCAAAACTTTCAACTCACCTTGTATCGTTTTAGTCCCTTCCAACGGCAGTTGCTGAGTGGCGCCATATTCCAAAATGTGAGCATGAGAGTCTGGCAGCCAAAGGGTATCAAGCACCCGGCAAACGCTCCCAAAAGGAAGGGCATGACTGACCGCTCAATCCTGGAACAACGATAGCTCCAGGTTGGACATAACGAATTTCTAGAGATGTGCGTCGCCTTAAAAGTTTGTCTAATGACCACCTATCCCATTTGTTTGTGATGTGCTCTGAGAAGATGTTTGATTTGGGCTAGTCACTAGACGATATTGTATTCAAACGTACGAAGGGAACCACGGTCGGCGATGAAGGCTCCTTGAATGACGATGCATTGAGTTCTGGAGTTGTTAACATCAACTGTGTAGACATTATTGGCTTCTCTCGAGCACAAAGCATATAGGTAGGACGCGTCTTTTGAAGAACGAGGATCGATGAAAAAGTATGCGGAGAAGAGCAATATTATGGACGTGACGAGAAGACGAGGGGTTAAACCAAAGGTGGCAACGCTAGGACGAGATTGCACAGCCATTGTGAGGATGCTGATGAGAGTGATGTGTTGTGAGCATGAAAGGGACACATGGGGAAGCTATGAGAACTAACCACAGAAATATTGGGGAAGGATGCCTAGTTGAGGGACCACAGCCATCCGGCCTATTTAAGTCGTCTGTCTTTATTTATTTTCGAAGCAAACAAACCGAGCGGGCGTCTACTTGAGATTCAAGTATATTCCAAGTAAAGTAAACCCAGATTTCAATCGAGTTCGAGCACGGAATGAAATCTTTTTCTTTTTAGCGCCCAACCTGTGCATCTCCGGACGTGACGTGTGATTTGTATATGTCATATGATCATCAACCACGTATTCCCCCTTGAGCAGCCCCTTGGTACTAAGTAGTGCTTCCAAGTTCCCGTCATGCCTCCTCCTCCTTTCAATGATCTATTGCGCATGAGAACTCACGCTCTCCTCAGTACCCTCAACTCACATAGACTATTTCTCTATACATTTTTCTCTTTCTTGGCTGTCTCTGCCGCAATCACCAACGCGTTGCGCAATTACAGTAATTTCTACTCCGTAGCAATCTCTCTTTCTAAAAGTAATCGGAGTGTGCTTGTGCGTTCAGACCCATGCTCATCCCACCAGATCTACTCACATGATACTCTAGGCCTTGGCAAATTTCGGCTTCCTGTTGAGCTTGCTTTGTGGACATGTTGTTCAGAGAATCTTCTTTGGTGCTCTAAGAGCAAACGAGGTCGAGGTATTCGACCATGCTTCAATACCCAAAATTCATTCTCACTCTCTCTCCTTGTAGCGTCTATATGACCGCCTTTGGTTTTTTATCACCGAATCTTTACTAGCCTTCACCATCTTTCGTGATGAATTCGACATACCGTTTGCAGTGATGTTTGGTTTCTTGCTCTTTGTCAAATCCTTCCACTGGCTTGCAGGAGATCGCATAGAATGGGTGAGTTCTACTCATCGCCACCACTTCTTCCATCCCCTCTAATTGGTCTGGTAGATGGATCAAAGGCCTTACCCAGGGCCGTCTCCTCTGTTCCACCTGCGGATGACGACCCTTTTTATCATATTATGGTTAACGGATTTCACTATGTTCCTTGTTGCCGTCGAGAACACCATCGCACATGGAGTGGGAGGAATGGTGCTGTTTGCCAGTGAAGTAAGTCATAAATCCGCGTTAAGCACTTCAGTGCCTGAGTTTGGATACAGTATGGTATCCTCATGGCCAGCGTCTTGAACACGATTTCTAAATACTTGCTTTCTGCCTATGAACTACGGCGTGCGGGTAGGCGAGGAGGCGAAAATGCACCTCCTTGGGAAAACAAGAGCATGTGGGTGTTTTACATAGAGCTCGCAACAGGTAATTAGGTCCATAACGTTCCTCATACAAGGACATCACGTTAATGCCCTCACATCAGATTTTCTAAAACTTACAACCTACTTGGTGTTTTTTACCATCATCATCACTTTTTATGGCCTTCCCTTAAACATCGTCCGAGATGTGTATATAACTGCTCGATCCTTCATCACGCGACTTCGCGCTCTCCATCGCTACCAGTCGGCTACTAGAAATATGGATCAAAGGTATCCAAACGCAACTAGAGAGGAACTCGGAGCAATGACAGATCATACCTGTATTATCTGTCGTGAAGAGATGGTTCTGACCGAGACCGGACAAGACCAAGGACAAGCACCTGCTATTCCGGATGGGCCAAACACTACCCCAAAAAAGCTTCCATGTGGTCATATCTTCCATTTCCACTGCCTACGTTCATGGCTTGAACGACAACAGAGTTGCCCTACATGGTACGAAACTATGTAATGAGCCTCATCACATACGCTAAATAATGCATTCAGCCGTCGGACGGTGTTAGACACTCAACCACCCAATATAGATCCTCCAGCACTCGGCGTAGCTGCCGTCCAAGGCGAACCTCAGCAACCCAACAATCCACCTGAACCTGCCCAAAATCAGGACAATCAAAACAATCCTCTAGGGAACCCGCTTGGTTTAATGGGGCGATTATTCGGCCCCGCAGCCCAGCAGCCCGTCATTCCCGGTCAACCCCCAGCTGCGCATTTTCCACAAAACCAGGAGAACGCACCACAAAACCCCGGAAATATGGCCGTCGAAGTTCCTCCAGGAGTTTTAATCCAATATCATATACAATACCAAATGCCACGAGATCAACATCAAAACAACGAGCAAACCCTACACCCATTACAACCGCCTCCCCCATTTCGTGGATTTCCCGGTCCTGAAGGCGCCTGGCATCAATGGCCGCTTCCTCCCGTTGCACCACACGATCCTAATCCTGAACCCAGACACTCAACTCCACCCCGAACAATAAACACCCAACCAGGCGAACGCGAAACACCTGCATCATCAACGGCGCCACGAGAAGCAGCTGCTTTAGCTGCTCTACGGCGCATCAACTCCAATAATAATGATCATAGAGTATCTGAAGCTACCGCCTCTTCACCGCCCGCTCCTCTTCCACCTCGCAGCAGTATGTCGGCAGAAGCACCTCTCACTCCAGCATTAAACATGCCGGCAAACAGCATGACTCTAGGCCAAACCTCTGCAAACGTTCCTCAGCTTGTTCCTATCTATGACTACAGCACTATTATAGCTGGAACTACTCCTATTGAACCAGTAAGTAGTGCGCAGACCCCATCAAGATCAGTCAGTGAGCCACACGTCTCACCCAGGCATGCTGGGATTTCCGAGCTATCCACACGTGTTCCACAACAGGCTCAACAACATAGAGACCAACACAACTCAGGTTCGCTACTTCCGCCGAGCCTGACGAATGAACAACTTGCGGTGATGGATAGACTGACTCGTGAAGCCATCGATGAGCGTTTGAGAGTTCTTGAAGGCATATCTGGGGCAACTTATCGATGCATCGATGACCTGATGCGGATGCGGAGCGTCCTGCCACCATCTTCGGAGGCGTCAAATCCCTTAGAATCGTTCGCCAATTCGGAGCTCAGCAATGGAGATAGAGCCAGTTTCACACTGTCAGCAAAACACCCTGAGAATAAAGAAGAATTGCGAACTTCCGGTCATAGCGGACCTGTTAATGGCGAGCGTGGCACTCCTACGAGGGCTTCGGGTGGAGCATCCGAATCAACAGAACGGTCTAGTCCGCCAGTTCATACCCAATAGTTGACACCAATAACATTGTCTATTTAAATGATGCCTGGCTCTGTAAAACATGATTAGATTCACTTATTGGCTAACAGACTACTCGCTCGCTGTTTGACTAGGTTCGTATCAACTACGGATTTGTCGACTTGTTGATAAAACTTCTTGAAGATGTAACCAAGCAAGCTTCCGGTATTGATATCTGCCGGTAGCGTTCCGATTATTTTGCGTAGGGCGGCGTCTATTTCTGCCTCTGAGAGTAAAGGGGGTAAAAATTTTGACAGAATTACTGTTTCCCGCAATTCCTTCTCTGCAAGATCCAGTCTGGCAGCATTCGAAAATGTGGCAGCAGCCTCATTCTAGCGCCCACAGAATGAAAGTAAGCTGTCGGTCCTAAGATGGACACGTAGAATTCATACCCTGCGAACGATAGCCTTCCGTAGAACTTTAACCTGTCAAAGCTTCAGATTTAAACTACTACACACACAAACGACATACAATAGTTGGTGATGACACTTGTTCATTCGCTTGCTTGTCTGCTGCATATATTTCAGAAAGGATAGATCGTAACGTTGTTGACGTTACAGCATCTTTAGCCTGCCCTGACTGAGCAACATCTAAATCCCAAAAAACTGATGGCCAACCTTCATAGCCGCCTTAACCTCGTCCAAAAGACGAGCACGGATGTCTAGAAACTTTAGAAAGGAAAGCCAAGAACCTGCCTAGGACATGACTTACCTTGCACATCGTACACCGTTGTATAAAACCGCGACTGATGCGCGCTTATCAGAATTCTTTGCAGCTTAGGAGGTCGCATGAGCAGAAATGCAGTAAGAGTTATCCACCAAATAGCATCACATGATACCCGCCTTCTTTAGAAATTAGCGCCGCATCCATCGATCTTTCAGGCGCCCAGATCGTTCCTCTGAAACGCTGAATAAATCGGGGTAAACGCAGACGTCAACTACTTGATTACCTTGCCTGCTGAAAGTATCTGGCCTTGTTTGTTTTGGCAGAACAGCGCCCCCTGACGTTGGTACTATCTCTGGGGCGAAAATGGTGTGGACCCTTTTCCAGCTACATTGGGATTATAGCGCTCAAAATCCAGCAGTCTAACGCGAACATACCACCATTTCCACTTTCTGGAACATATCTTCAGTCGATCCGTCAAACCTCGCGGTCTTTACGCGAGAAAGCTGGGATCACAGTAAGTTGTGCACCAATACAAACCTGCAAGCTTCCAGCTGCGTCAAAGTGTTCATCCTCGTAACTTGCACTTATACAGACCCTTTTGGACAGATCAGCCCGGATTCCATCCGGAGACTTCTGCTATCTCCAGCCTTCATAACATCCTTTAAGCGCGTCTCCAGCTCTCATGGATTAGCACTTCCCTTGAAGTTCTCTTCTCCACTAGACGAACTCAACGTTCTTTCAGTACTTTCTCTTCTTAATTTTGCGTCGGGATATCGTGTGCAATTACACTCAGAACTTGGCCGTGGTGCTTGGGATTCTATTAGGGTATTCGTACTTTCTGCGTATCTGTCATCGTCCATCAATGATGGTGATTTGCTTTCGGCGAAAGGTTTTGCCGCTTTCAATGCAACCAAAGTCGCTGAGCTATTGGGCGTTAATCTCTACACTGAACGACCCCATGATACTATTCTTGGTCTGAACATTGGAGAATTGGGGGGACCAATGTATGACCTAGTAAATCTTATTACACACGCGCTAAACGAGACTGGCAACGTCCTGATTAATTTTGGCTACCCAAACCTTGGCGCCTTCGTCGCCGAAACCTTGAAAGAAGGTGCAAAGGCAAAGTCTTTCTCAGGAGAACATCAGGACATGGATGTTGTGCTGGAACGTGTGGGTTCTTCTCAAAGCGCATCTTCTCAATAAGATCTGATACCGTGACACAGATTGTCCGTGCTATACCTGCTTTTCAAGACATGGCTCAGGTCAATGGCCAACGTAATAAACGTTTCATCTAATAATTTACTGAAGACTTATCTACATCCCACCAGCTATCTACTGTTTTAAGAAAGCTCTATTTCTCATTCATGCCATTTCTATTCGATTTGGATCTCTCCCCTCTCCACCATTTCACTGTCCTTCAACAACTCAGAGCCCCGTATTCACGGATAATGTACTACCATCAATGCTCATACATCTTGGAGTCATTGATCTTTCTTCTTCACCCGAACTGCTAGACCTGTTTCCTAACGCAGGCTCCTCCGAGACGCTGAACCCTCTACTTGCGACATACACAGGTCTAAATCCGCTACCTAAGGTTGTCCCAAGTGAGGGGCCCGTTCTTACGGCCAATCAAGCTTATATACTTCGCGCAGCAGCTATCGACGCATGTGAATTAATAATCGACGCTGCCCGCTCACTTCCTGTTCACACCGTAGCCGATGATGGCTCACTGAATTGGGTCAAAGAGATCACCCTTCCGGACCTAGACATGTGGATTTGGGCTGTTGCTAAGGATAGGCCTGATTATAGACAACTTGAGCGCTTTGTGTTAAAAAGCACTCTGTTCTTCTGAGCATTGGGCGAGTTTCCTCCTTTACTTAGATTAATTAGTAAATCGATTCATATGTGCCAGTTGAGAAGTGCTACTTGTAAGTGCAGGATACATTATTGATTCGCGATACTCCATTGAGCCGCAAAACTCTGAGCAAGCACTGTAGACATGACACATGCAAACTGATAGAATGATGGTAACGTGCTCCCCCATCGCCAAGTCGACCTCACTCAGGCCAGGGCCTCAAAATCCGGTAAGCCGAGTCGTCTGGACAACTTTCAATCTGTTCACGCACGGCGTTTGATGTCACCAAGAGGTTACTAAAGAACTGAGAACCTGCTCGACAGCAAAAACCACCCCAAGAACCGTATCATTCTCAATCAATAGTATCTGGCATGGCACACGTCCTATCACCAGACACCGACATATTCTCTACCCCACCGACAACGCCAAGCTTGAACACTGACCAGATTAGGCCGTCCTTGTCTCGGCGTGGCAGCAGACCAAGTTCTATTCAAATCAGCCAGGGAGATTGGACATCTGGTATCGTTTTAGAGGAGCAGTCACCTAGGATCACAAGGAAGCAAAACATAGCGTCATCTGCCGTGAATTCCTCCCAGGATCCTTCCGCTACACCGAGAATCTCTGTATCGCCATCAGTGTCCCCACCAGTGTCTGAGTCAATACGATTGACGCAGAACCATCCCAGGCCGATGGACTCCCCCTGTTTTGTCCATTCGCATCTTGATAAGGGCGCTTCTCTTACAGAGTGGCTCCGAAATAACCAGCGTACTCTCACCGGAACCGATCGTGGCGAATTTACTAAAGGACCACAAGTTATGAATGGGGTAATTCCCGAGACCTCTAAATCCTTAACAACCACAACTACACCCAATGAAAGCGATCTTCATGAAGAGTACGGGGAAAGCCTGACAAGACAACTTGCGGAAACTGCTGTTGGTGTGCGAGAAATGAGCAAGCAGCTCGGTAAGGTTTTACAACATCTCGTCAGCTATGGGAGTTCAACGATTCGTTTACATATTCCCAGGTCGTGCACGAGTGCATTCGGACATTCAGACGGTTCTTATCGTCACGAAGGCTCGTGATAACAGACTCATCAAGCTTACGCGCGAGCTTGCTCTCTATCTCATGTTGAAACCTCGAACAGGACAGGGACGTGGCTTGGTAGTGTAGGTTTCGCTGTTTCGTCTTTGTCATTTGGACACTATTTCACCTATCGTTAAGCTATGTAGATAACCAACTTCGACACTCCCGCCGTTTTGACGCGGAGAGTATCCGTCAGGATCATCCTGAACTTTTTATTCCATTTCCTAGTCGCCGAACGTCCAGTTCAACGTCGATTTCCTCGTTGACATCGATAAGTGGAACAAAGAATAACACCAATGGTCGAGATGAAGGTCAACTTCGGTATTGGACGAGCAAAATGTGCAGTAACAGCCCCCACTTATTTGATTTCGTCGTCACGGTCAGAATGTGTCCTGTGATACCAATGTTTGCTCATGCGTAGAACAGCTCGGGGGCGATGGAACTATACTTTTCACCTCGTGGTTATTCCAACGTATTGTTCCTCCAGTGCTCCCATTTGCACTGGGCTCCTTAGGTTTCCTTACGAATTTCGATTTTGCAGACCATCAGGGTGTAATGGATTCTGTGCTTGACTCGGGAATTCGGGTTAATCTGCGTATGAGGTTCACCTGTACGGTTTATCGTGCTGTTTCACATGAGGAAGGCAAAGGTCGCAAGGCCCTGAAGAAAGGTGAGACAGGCGAGATATTGATGAAAAATGTTGAAAAAGGTGGCTGGGAGGCGCTTGAAGGTGGTTGGTCGGGGGGAGTATCTTCAGGGGATGCGAGATGTAACGCCAAGGACAAGGAGATTATGTGCTTTACAACCAGGCCTGTTGAAACCTTCGAGGTGCTTAACGATTTAGTAGTAGACCGTGGTCCCAGTCCATATGTTAGCCTTCTCGAGCTTTTCGGTATGTCTGCCTCTGAGGGTGGGCTAATTGTCTGACATGTTTTTCTAGGCGATGAACACCATATGACTACAGTTCAAGCTGACGGCCTCACGGTGTCCACGCCCACCGGCTCGACTGCCTACTCAGTGCGTGCAATTTTTCGATCATTGTTATTAATTTAATTTAATTTGATTGGCTGGCCGCAGCTTTCAGCTGGGGGTTCCCTTGTTCACCCAGAGATTCCGGCCATATTGATTACACCTATTTGTCCTCATACTCTGTCCTTTCGTCCAATGCTACTACCAGATAGTATGGAGCTCCGCATATGCGTTCCATACAATTCTCGCAGTACAGCCTGGGCATCATTCGATGGTCGCGGCCGTGTTGAGCTAAAGCGTAAGTAGGGATTCAAGTCGGCAGATGTTATACTAAGCGATTTACAGAAGGGGACCATATTAAAGTTACGGCTTCGAAATATCCTTTTCCGACAGTTTGTGCGGATAAGCAGTCGACAGATTGGTTCCACTCCATATCGCGAACTTTGAAATGGAACGAGCGTGAGCGGCAGAAATCGTTTGTAGTAGTTGAAGAAGAGGGCCCAGCTAGACCAATGGAAGGGAACAACTCCAATGGAGCCAATGGAGGGGCCTTGGAGCGAAAGCGGGTCGCGCAAACTGAACTAGTTGAACAGTTAGTTGAAGAGGTGGAAGAAGGGGATGACGATGAGGACAGCTTTGACATTGATCACCAACCGCCAGAGGCAGCGATCTCGCCTTCGTCAATTGATATACCGAGCCAGCAGCGCAGAGAAACAGATGCGCTACGTAAAGCTTTTGCCGCAACTATCACAGATAACCCTCACCTGCGAAAGTCCAAATCGCGCTCTCGTTCTCGCTCAGGCCGCAGTTCGGGTGTAGACTCTCCTAGCCGTTTTGCTGGACCCCAGCCTCATCTTCATCCTCGCTCTCCTCGACGCGTTGACTTTGACCTGGATTCGCCGTCCGATACGTCAGAGGAGACGCGCCTGGAGCAGCAAGGTGCAAGAGATGACATATATTCTCCTCGTTCACTGAGCGGGAAAAGTCGTATTCCTAAAAGAAGAGATATAGGAGACGCCGATAATGTAAAAACACCTACTGCATTGACGCTCCCCCACAGTCGGTTTCGCAGTACAGGACACCATTCGGCGCGTAGTAGGTCCGTGGATTATCACGGTCGTCGCGCTTTCGCCGTATGGGGACATGATGAGAGCGACAGCAACGCCAGCGACAGCAGTGCCGGAGAGTGAAGATATATTTGGAAATAATTAACTTATGAGCTAGAAACATATGCCATTTTACTTAGTAAAAATCTACACACACTACGCGGTCATGTGATCATGATCATGCAATCCTCAAGGTCAAGACTTAAAGCTTAACACTTAACGTATAACATTGACGCCCATGAGAAGATGCCTTTACAAAATGTTGACAGCTCATATCTATCCAACCGTCACATAAACCGACTACTGAGACCGTTGCGTAGCGGGTGTCTATCCCTGGCATCCTTTACAGCTCGACGAGCACGTCAAACTTTGAGCAATTCGATTGGAGGAGCTAGTTATCTAACAGTTTGTACGTCTTTGGACTCTACCCCTCTATTCAAGCTGGACGTACCCAAGGCTCTTGGAACACGCCAATATGCGAACCAGGACCAGGCACAACTGGCGTACAAGGTATACGCCGTTGTAGATTGTTTCCGCTCTATTGTAGTAAACACAGGCCGATACGCAAGTTCACCCCGTGGAAGATACAATATCGGGCTACCATTACCAGCCCGCATAACGAGCTTAGCGTCTCTCTGTGCTAGCCTGATTGGTGATGACATGGAACATTACCATGCTGAAGAGCTTGATGGTGTTGTCGACAGTATGTATGATGCTATACCGCTCGAGTATCGTAGGTGTGTTGATAGCCAACGGCTGACTGGAGACTATAACATCAACACTAACTTACCGCAGGTCAGCTGTGATATCTCACGCGCTGAGCCTGGTTCTCCGCTCAACTATCCGCGTCCCCAGCCTTTTAATGGCCCTTCTTGAGGTTACTCTCCAACATGGCCTTCATCACCAATCACATATTCTTTTGCACTCCCTCCTTTTTTTATCTTTAAATAGAGTGGTTGCCTTGGATGCCCTGCCCATCTGTCATCCTGCATATTCGGACTTCCTTATTGATATTCGTACTCAATGGACAGGAGGCGGTCTTCCCGCCTCGAGCTTTTACAAATCTCTTCTTCGTATCCTGCAGAACGTACAGTCCGAAGATGCATGGGCCTCCAGCGCCGTCCATAATCTTACTTCAGTCATGCCTGGCGAGGACTTCACATCATTCCTATGCCTTGTCAGCGCATCCATTAACATCGCCGGCAATCTATGTCTTAGACATCCCATCGATGCGGGTGCCCAAAAAGATTTGTTACCTCAAATCACTCTTTGGTTGGGTATGTCATTGGATAGGCTTCCGCTCACCACTGCAACATGTAAGGCTCCTGACTACGAAGTCGTCGAGCACTTTTACATACTACACAAAATACTCTCCTCGGTTTATACGATGGAACTTCATCTTTGGGCCGATGCTGACGTCCAAGGCCTTCTGTTGTCTCTCGCAGCTTGCTTTTTAGTCTCCAAGTCATGTCTTCAAAACCAATTGGGCCTAGTTGTCAGCTTCATGAAGAAACATCCTCCAAAACCGTCGGCATTTACGCCGCTTGTTACCAAGGTGTTCACGGAAACGGGGGGGAGACTATCCGCCGTTCAGGACACGGTCAACCACGTGGCGTCTAAAATGCGTACCTTCAGCCTCTTGACACCAGAAGCGGCTTTATGGGAATGTACACTCCGTTACATAGAGCAACCCTCCCATGAGCGCGATCTATATAGCCAGAACTGCTATGCGGAAGTACAAAATTATCGGCACACACTTATCGAGCTTGTCGATGATGCCGAGAACAGATGCTTTGGACCACAGCCAAGTATCTCTAGCTTGTGCCCAAACAATATGACTCATGGTGTGCCTACGAAGTCCCCACACGATAGCTGGGAATGGGAAGCGTTAGTAGGGTGCTGGGTTCTAAAAGCTCAGGATTCTAGGTCTAGTAGCCAGAAGCGAAAACCTGATCCGGTGCAACACACGAGAAGCTCACGGCAAAGCTTAAGTTCGTTACTGGATGGAAGATCGAGTAAGCCAATTCCATCGTGTTTTATGTTATTGTTGGGACTGATTTTGTCAGAAACTCGGGGCCGGACTATTAGTTTTGAAGACGTTTCTAAATTGAATGATGTTCAAGTCCACCGTCTAGAGCCACCATCTAGATCCGACCAATTCACGTATATTCTCTCGGACGCTTTATCAAAACGAGTGATACTCCACCCGATACAAACAAGACCTATTTCTTTGTCGTCGCGGATACCTCATGGACAACTAGATCAATTTAAATGTCAGGATCACGGCGACGGTAAGAGTAATGATGACGCTCAACAAGCTTTTCCCTCCTCAGACGACAAACTCGACCTGTTTGAATGTCGTTCCAGTTCACCCATCTCCTGTCGCTAAATGCTTCGCATTAGTGTTGCTCTCATTGCACCAAATTTTACTCTAAAATAAAATAAAACACATAACGGCTAGAATACTTACAGTGACACGTAACAAGTGACGTAACCTGAAATTTGACCAAGTCATGTGTTCCAATCGAAATTAATGCGACAAGGAGTGTATGTAACTCATTCAAGCTCATTGATGTGTAAAGGGAAGGACTCTAAGCCATTGGCGCTACCAAAAACTCTTCATGACTTGGCTTGTCTTCGAGTTTCTACCATCAATCCTTCTGCAATATTACGCTTTACTAGCGACACACCCCCCACCTCTGGCCATGTGTCAGCGGACCCCATTGTGAATGACTCAGTCGAGCAGTCTTATTCGCTCGTGGAAGAAGGCCGATCAGTGGTTCAACTGCATCAACGAGATAGCGTAGCTCTTCAAGGGGCGAGAGTAGAAGGCATCAGAAGCAAATTAGACCAGCTTGTCAGAGATCTGAGTACGGATGGTTGACGGTAAGCCTCCGGCCCCAGAGTTGGTGTGATGCTTATTAACTCGAAGTATAGAGGACTTGTAATGAACTTCTCTGCCTTGTTTGGTTGCTTTCTACTATGTACTTATTTTATATATCTCTCCTCTTCCTTGACGGAAAACCCCCCTGACGTAGATCATCATTTAATAAAAAGTAAATGTGTGTGTATCGCGCCTTGTGATCACTCCCTATACCTCTGTATTGCTTCAAAACACACTTTTTTTTTTTGGTGAACTCTATGTACATGCAACATGTTTTCTGGCAACAATTGTTTGCTCACCACTTTTTTTATTCTAATTAACACGTGATAGTATAAGCATGGTCACGCCGCTCACCAAGCTGCTGTGATCTATCCCCTGTCGATCGACATATTTCTCACTTAGCGATGACCCTCGATCCCATGTATCTCAGGGAAGGTGTGCACTAATCAAGGGTGCCCATATTCAGGTGACCAACCGCCAACGTGTGCACGCTGCCAGAAGTTATTACAAGGATGACTGCCTTTTAATTTCGGCCATTAGTATATGAAGGCGAGCCACTTCTGTACTTTTTTTGCGCGTTAATTAACTTGCGAAGCCGTCCAAAGCAAGATTGTCCATAAGGCTATGGTTTACCACATCCATCAGTATCAGCATCAGAACCTTGACATCTCGAAGCGTATTCAGACTTGATAAAATTTATTTCCTTGGCTTGGTTCTGGGCCTTAAGCTTCGTTAGAGCCAGGTTTCCCCTGGTGTTTTTCCCCCATCTGTAACCACTGGCTTATCGACCCTACGCCTGGTTTACTGTGTCCCCACCTCAACCGTCAACCACATCACCAAACAACGTCCGTGTGTAGTTCAAGTCGATTGAGGATCACAAAATCACAGAAAACGACGACCCTTTAGTACCTTGTTCCTCTCAATTTCCACATAAAAGTCCCAAACGGTCACTTTTTCTACTCTCGTCACAACCATGGAAAAACTACCGTCTAAGCATTCTCGCGATTCATACGAGTTCGAGAAGACTACTGATGTCGACCAAGCGTCAGTAACTAGCCTTGCGTATGAACAGCGCTCAACCCTGGAAAAAAATGTGTGGTGGAAGCTAGACTTGTATATTTTGCCTGTGGTGACCATGTTCTACTTTCTATCATGGCTGGTGAGCCCTAGCTTTTACTTGACCGCACACTCTAAGGCTAAATTGGTCTTGGTAAAGGATCGGACGAATCTTGGTAACGCTCGTGTTGCGGGTCTCCAGAAAGATCTTCATATGACAAATACACAGGTAGGGCATGGGTAATCGTGCCAACGCGAACTATTCTGACGTTACTCTCCTGCAGTACAGCATGGCTTTGACTGTAACATTCATGTAAGTAATGCCATCTCCTGTTCGACTTTGTCTGATGTTTTCATCCAGTCCCTATATCGCATCCGAAATTCCTTCGAATTTGTTGCTGAAGGTACGCGATAGTTCTCCCGATTATGTTGTAATGCTTCAATGGGACTTTAGATCGTGGGGCCTAATCTTCTACTCCCTACTTTACTCACCCTTTGGGGTGTTGTTACTACCCTTCAAGGCACTACCCGTTCAATAGTTTATGATCCATCATCGAAGCTAATATTTTTCCACAGGTATGGTTAAATCTTACGGTGGCCTGCTCGCCTGTCGTTTCTTTTTAGGGCTTCTGGAAGGTCTAGCAACTCTCTTTCGTTCCTAAAGTATGACTCAACATCTATTCAGGCGGCGTTCTTCCTGGCCTTGTATTGTACCTGTCCTTTTTTTACCCGCGAGACCGACTGCAGTCTAGGTATCGTTACCTTCTTACTGGTTAAAGTTAGTTAAGCCTTATATTTCAATTAGAATCTCTGTATTCTTTTCCTCTTCTTCCTTGGCCGGCGCATTTAGTGGGCTACTGGCTACTGTGATAATGAAACTCCATGGACGAGCCGGCCATCCTGCGTGGGCATGGATCTTCATTGTTGAAGGGTTATTCACGGTTGGATTTGGGCTTGTGTCATTCTTCATTCTACCCCGCTCACCTGCACATGCCGTGTTCTTGAACGCCCGCGAAAAAGAATATGTTACTACGGTACTACGCCAGGATGGTGCTATCGGGAAGGACGAAAAGGCCGATAGCTTCAGCTGGGCAGAAGTTCGTAAAACCTTCAGCCTTCCCCAGGTCTGGCTCTTGTGTTGTGTCTATTTCTTGAACGGTATATTCCTACAATCTCTCATTTGTTCCTATGTTGAAGGATGTAACTCTAGGAACAATCGTGTATTCTTTGGGATAGTAAGCTTACGTGTTTAAAGATTATTTGGAGTCTAAAACAACCTAGCTTCATACCTTCAATTGTGCAAGGTTTGGGATATACCCCTACTCGGACCCAGTTGATGACTGTTGGGCCATATGGTGCCGCCTTTGTGTGTAAGTGAACTCATGATTAACACAATCTGGGTCTGATAATCTATGTCCAGTGACGAACGTCGCTTCTTTCATCGCGGATCGGTATCATTGTCGTGGGCTCGTCACAATATTCTCCTCGCTATGTTGTGTAGTTGGCTTTGCTATGTTTTTAGGTAAACCATAACTCACTTTTACTGTCCTTATGATGCTGATAATCTCATAAGGCTCTCATTCGAAAGCCGTCTTATATGGGAGTCTCTTTTTGACCGTAGGTGGGATCAATTGCTCATCACCCGCCCTTGCTGCCTGGGTTGCCAACAACGTTTCTCCTCATGTTCGACGGGCAACCGCACTTGCGGTTCTCTCTGGCGTAACGAATTCTGGCGGCATTTTATCCACCTGGCTCTTGGGTTCTCTTTCCAAAGCCCCCCGTTATACATCAGCAACGATAACGTTGCTCGTATTTTCGGTGGTGATGGGTATTTTTGTAACGTTGACACTTTGGTACTTCTGGAACGAGAACAAGAAGAAAAGAGATGTCCGTGAGACTAGCACGCAGGCAGATGAACCAGAGGGTTTGGGTGATCGTAGTGCGTGGTATAAGTATATCTTGTAGTGAGAAAAATGTTCCTGTGTTTTTGGGTTTTTTGTTTTTGATAGAGTTATTCTCCTTATTTAGAATGCTGGCAATTATATGTATAGATCGCTTTCTTTCGCAGCCAATGGATGCATCTCTGCAGCGTAGTCTGCAAGCATGTTTTACCTTGAGTAAGGTCACCCACACTGACTTGGCGCCCCATTTGGTCTCTGCCAATCGCAATAGTTCAAAACAAGTCGCTGGTTCTGCTTGTTTCTAGGGCTTTTCATCGGGCTATCTTCCGTTGTTTCTACAAAAATTATGTTGTGGACTCTTGTCTCCAAGTCTCTGGTCCTTCTATCCCTTTTTTTTTATTTCAAATTTATATTATATCAACGTCAACATGCATTTGCAATTCACAATCTGAAGTGTCAGGCTTGAATCTTACTTGACATTAGAGAAAGAGATGATCAGCAAGCTCTACATATTGAAAGGATGCCAAACTCTCCTCGTAGGCGTTTGCGTCGACTACTAGTATATATATGTGTGTTGTAGCAAGTGGGTTTCTTGACTGCACAAATGTCAGAAACTGTCAGGCGAAGTTATTACGTGAAGTGATCCACACCACGTGTTGGCCGGCCGAATATAAACCAATTTTTCATTGCCCTCTTGTACTTACTCTTCCATTCCTAGTCCGCCTCAAGTCAAGTCAGTGGTGACGATGATGCCTGCGTTCCTGGCGGCTGCCAATGTTCCCATTCTTGTTATCAGAGTCGTCTCTCCGACACTCGTACTACTTTTAACGATTTCTCTCCTTTTTATTCATCCTCCAAGTCTGTCGTCACCGTCACCTATTACGTCGGTGGTCGTCGCCACTCACGTTCCTCGATATGCTTTCATTTTGTCCTTTATTTCCCTCACCGCCTCAACCTTCTTACTTGATGGTCTCACTTTTGTTGCCAGTGCAGTTATAGATAAGACATGGCCTCGCTGTACAGGAATTGAAGTAAATACCGTTGTAGGCCTTGTCGCATTTGCTGGACTTGCTGCTCTGGGATCCTGGAAGGATATTCACGGTGTGCAAGTTTGGTCATTAAAGCGCGTCACCTTTACACTTGCGGCTTCTCTGGCACTTGACATTACTCTTGTCACCTTGTTGGGATTTCGTATACACTCATATTCGAAATGTGCGTGACTGTTCAAATCTAGATATACCGCCTAAATTTCTTACTTTCTTACTTTCATTCACTATAGCACCTCCGCCACATATTCCTGAATCCCCAGCAAAGCCACCTGTCGACACACTGTTCCATTTTGCCTTTTCTGTCATACGCGTCCTCCTTTTGGTACCTCTCTTAGCTGCTCTCTCATCCCCAAGAGTTGCCTATGCCACCGTACAATCGGAAGAGCCGAGTGAAGTACCTGGCCCTACCACGTCGTCTTTCCTCCTTCCACATGATATGACCCATCAGTCAAGTAGTCGGTCTACCTTATCAGGCGACCCAAGCAAGTACGGTACTTTTCCTACCATTCTCTCCAATCTGCAGCGTTCTGCTCCTACGACGCGTGCTGCTACTCCAGCTCCATCAACAGCGCCAGATTCCAAGGTCGTTGTTTACTCCTTGCCAACTAATCTGTTGTCTAAATACTATTCTTAGTCTGACAGCAAACCGGAAATTTCACTTGACCCTTCTTGGACGGAGATTTGGAGGCGTCTAAGGCGTCTTACACCTTATTTATGGCCAACCAAAGATGGCTATCTTCAGCTCCTCGCTGTGATTAGCTCTATTCATAGTCTAGATTTTGAAAATCTGATCTGACTTTGCATTCACAGTCTTTGTGCATTGTCATTCTGCTGTTAGGTCGCATTGTCAATGTTGCTATGCCTTTTGCGTTGGGACAGGTAGTCGGACTGCTTGGGAAGCCGTCAGAACAATCGCCCTGGCCTTTCCTCTTTATGTATGTAGGGTTACGTTTCCTGCAAGGAAGTGGTGGCTTGGCGGCTGTCCGGGATGTGGGTACATTTTGCGCTGGTACTACTCAAGCCCTCTACTAATTGTTATGTTCGTCTATGGTTAGTCGCTCTGGGCTCCGGTAATGCAATATTCCGACCGAGGTGGGATTTACATTAGATGTCTCGTATTCTACTGATTCTCGGCCAGAGATGTCACAATTGTCATTTGACCATCTACTCAATCTTTCTTTCGCATGGCATACACGCCGGAAGACTGGTGAAATCCTACGTGTTTTGGACCGTGGGGCTGCTATCAACCACACTTTTGAGGTTCGTTGCGCACCCTATAACACATAGTCATGTATCTGACTTATGATAGCTCATCTTATTCAATATCATTCCCACATTTATTGACATCTTTCTCGCATTGATTGCCTTTTGTATATTTTTTGAATGGATGCTTGGAGCGTTCATATTCATTGTTATGTTTGCTTACGGTGTGTCTCCAGCGTTTTCAATATTCGCATTGACTCTGACTGTATACAAGTTGCTGCCAGCGTATTACTTACCCAATGGCGCACCAAAATCAGGCGTCAGATGAATGAACGCGATGTGGTGAGCTATTTACGGCTCTAGTCTTTCCATGAAGTCTCCCTAACATGCTATTAGGTCACACGTGGTATACACACAGACTGTCTGTTGAACTATGAGACGGTGAAATATTTTGGTGGAGAGGAGCACGAAGGCGAAAGATATAAAGACGCTCTGCGAGAATATCAAACGCTAGAGTATAAGGTTATCAGTATGTCTACACCATTATACATCATATCTACATGCTTATCCTCCTAAACTAATTCTTTTTTAGTTTCGTTGAACCTGTTAAACATGGTCCAAAATTTGATCATTGTAAGGAAGTTGAGATGATTTGTATCTATACTCACTTTTGGTCCAGACCCTTGGGCTACTGGTCGGATCAATGATAGTTGCTCTACGGGTGACAAGAAGAGAATCTGACCCTAAACACTTTGTCATCTTCATCACTTATCTTGCGCAGGTACAAGTCACAGAGTATATCATCAATCATCAGATACTGACATCTTTGCATAGCTTTATGGCCCGCTTAACCAGCTTGGGTATATATACCGATCAGTCAACCAATCGTTGGTTGATACAGAAAAACTCTTGGCATTACTCAATGAATCCACTGAGGTTAATGATAAACCTAATGCGCCAGATTTAATTGTCAATGATGGGGAAATTGAATTTAGTGCGTACGAGTCAATCGAACGTGCCATTGCAGGTCCATTTATCCTTGTTTTAGACAACGTCAACTTCTCGTATGATGGGCGAGCGACTGCTTTGCAGGGAGTATCGTTTAAAGTCCCTAGAGGTTCATCTGTAGCACTTGTCGGGGAATCAGGAGCTGGCAAGTCGACCATTTTACGCCTTCTCTATCGGTTCTACGACCTAGGAGAAGGAGACGGGACAATTCTTATTGATGGCAAAGATATTCGGTAAGCTTGAAATACATGTCATGTTAGAATTCATGACAACAACCGATACGCAGTGATGTTACGCAGAAGAGTCTTCGCCAGGCAATTGGTGTTGTACCGCAAGACTCTGTTTTGTTCAATGCAAGTATTGCTTATAACATTGGGTAAGTGCTCAACATTGCATCATGTAAAATTCTGTATACCAGCGCTATAGATATGGCAAATTTGGGTCGTCACCAGAGGAAATTGAGACCGCGGCAAAATCAGCTCAGATGCACGATCGTATCATGAGCTTTCCTGAAGGTTCATACTATTGCAGAAAATATCTATTCTTCACTAACTTGCTTATGTAGGATACGATACCAAGGTTGGAGAACGTGGTGTAAGACTTAGTGGCGGAGAAAAGCAGCGGGTTGCCATCGCGAGAACCCTACTCAAAAACCCCCCTATCCTATTACTCGATGAGGCGACGAGGTTTGCAACCCTCAGATTACGATACGTCCTACGCTGACTCTTCTTAGCGCATTGGATACATCGACAGAGAAGGATATCCAGAAAGCCTTACAAAATCTTATGAAGGGTCGGTCTTCGATATCAATTGCCCATCGTCTGTCGGTATGTACTGTCTTAATCGGACCATTTTTTATGTTGATTGCAACCCCAACATAGACTATCGCTTCCGCTGACCTGTGCGTTCTGCCACCTGCATTTAAGATATTTGTAATCACATCTGACACGCCATTACAGCATTTTGGTACTCAAAGATGGTCAAATCGTTGAGCAAGGTAGTCATAAAGAACTACTTGCTCTTGACGGTATCTTTGCTGCTATGTGGGCCGATCAAGTTTCTGCATCTGATGATCGCGCCTCTCTTGACGAAAGGAGCATTAAGAAAGAGGCAACGAGCTTTGTTATGGATGAGACCTCATCTCACGCGGCTGAGATGGAGCGCGAAGAAACTATCATCCCTCCTGATCATCAGTCATCCACAGTAATGGAATTGCCAGTAGAACCAGTTCCACTGTCCGATCAGGTACCTGACGTCTCAGATCTTACAAACACACATTCAAGCGCTTCACCTATCCTTGCTCCTATTCCTGTTTCACCTGTTATGAGGTCACCGCCAACATTTCCGTTAACGGCTAAACCAGAGGCCGAACAACTTATTGAGCAACCTCCGGATCGCGTCCCAAGCCCTCCAGGGCCTGTGGTTACATTCCCAGCCAATCTTGACACACCTCGTACCGCTACCCCCGATCCTGATAGCGAGCCCAAACGCAAACGCATCTCGTCCCAAAATTTTCAGCGCTTAGCTCGAAAAATCACCCTTGGTACTCGGCGACAAAGCTCTTCTACAGCAATACCAGGTATGAAGAGGGATTCCCCGCGGGTTTCGACGGATGATAATAGTCAGAGAGGTGAGGGAAGTGTAAGAAATGAAAGTCCCGCCGAGAGTATTCAAAGTGACGGCGACAAGAAAAAATTGAAGAAGGAGAAGAGAGACAAGAGCAGGAAAACTTGAAAATTTTTTCCTTCGCCATTTACGACCTTTTATGACGTCCCATATGCATCCTAGTAACGAATCTCTACGAATGCCCTTACAGCTTTTCTGTATCCTTCAAGTTCGCCACATTTCTTATAGACAATAGTATCAATCCATTGCATCGATGTTCGGCCTTCTTCCCGACTTTAGTCATAAGACAATACCTCTCAGGGAGTGTTCTAGTACTGTTGCGAACCACAAGACCTATTCACGGGTGTGCCCATGCGATCTGTCGCCTTCATATAGAGCGTGGAACCTTCTAGAACGAATTGAATAACACCCAATGATTGCTGAGGTAACGAGCGGAGTTTAGAATGATTTTAGGATGTATAAAAATTGAGACCCTTCTCGGAAAGACTTCCTATCCCTTCTTCCCAACTATTACCACGACCCATTCGGTCCCTGTTTTGGTCTCGGTTTCGTTTCGGGTGCTCTTGTAACAGGATCTTTTTATATTACCGTCATGTCTGCCAAAGTTTATGTTGGGTCAGTCTGCGCAATTTCCCTGGGTTCCTCCATCGCGCTTCCCTGGATGATGGGGAGCGAAACTAATAGTTTTTGAACCTTGATATAGTAATTTGAGTTGGAACACTACGGATGATACGCTTCGTCAAGTCAGTTATTCTGGAGTGTTTTGCTTGCATGCATCCCGGTTGTTCTGTTGCTCTTGATAGTTTCTTATCACATATGTTCCCAATTATAGGCATTTTCCGACTTTGGTCAGGTCACTGATGTGCGCAGTTTTATCCCATTGATGTCCCTTGCGCTTGCGCTTCATCTCTCAGTTTTTCGTCGTAAGATAAGATTGGCTGATTTTCGTGTAGTCCATCGTAATGCGCGACCGTGACACTGGCCGTTCTCGTGGTTTTGGTTTCGTGACGTTCAGCAGCGGCCCGGAAGCTGATGCTGCTATCAATGGTCTCAATGAACAAGAGCTTGACGGCAGGCGAATTAAAGTGAACATTGCTAATGCTCGCGGTGGAGGAGGCGGTGGAGGTTTGAAGACCTCTTTCGTATTCCCCCAATGTTTTACAAATTGCTTTATATAGGCTATAGTGGTGGCGGGGGAGGTGGTGGTGGAGGCGGTTACGGTGTGTGATCTCCTAACAAAAAATTGTTACTGCATTCTTAGTGGGTTTCCTCTTGTTTCTCAAGGAGGCGGTGGCTACTCCCAGGGTGGTGGTGGTGGTGGCTACAACGGCGGTGGTGGTTACTCTGGAGGTGGAGGTAACTATGGAAGTAGTGGTGGAAATTACGGCAGTGGTGGCGGAGGGTATGGGCAAGGTTCGAATATTCCTTTGTCGTTCCATGGATTTTATTAATTATTTGTTTTGTTTCGTAGGCGGGTATCAGGCAGGAGGCAACTACGGGGGCGGAGGATATTGAGCCGTGTGTTGCCAGTACCTTTGCACTGTTCCTACTTTCTGTCTCTAACCCATTATTCCACTGCTCGTTTCTGCCTGTCTCTTGGCCGTAACGTATAAAATCTGTGTACTAGTATTCATGTCCTTCTGCAGATATGAAAACAAAAGTGAATCGCGTGAGACACTCCTCCAATGAATTGTTTGTTCCCCCCCGAATCCCCATCGACCCAACCCCCTTGGTCTCGCGCTGATCCCCGTATCTTTGTCCTTTGTCCTATCATCAACACGTGTGCGGTTCTAGCGCAAATAATGCCAAATAATAAAATACGGACCCACAGCCGCAGACAGCCGCCTACCTCGACAGGCTTAACGCTACATTCAACCACGGGATATCGTCCTACTCTTTTCTTATTCATTTCTCTATATCTAAGGATTGGATATGCCAGCCGTAGAAAGGACTCGGCTGGTGGATCCCACACAGATCCCCCGGCCCCCTAATTCGTGGATTCTCTACAGATCAGACAAAGTGGCACGTCTTCCACCACCACAACCTGGCACAACCCGGTCACAAGCAGACGTATCTAGGCTTATCTCGCAAATGTGGAAGAACGAATCGCCTGAGGTCAAAGCAGAATATGAACGACGCGCGGAGGTCAAGAAACTTGAACACGCCTCGTTATATCCCAACTATCGATATATGCCAAAGAGCAAAGAGCTCAAGGAGGAGCTGAAAAGATCTAGAGATGAGCAGAAAAGGAAAAAAAGGAAGCAGAAAGACGGTCCTCCTCAGACGCCCGACATATCGCGCCCAGTTGGTCTTGGCAATCCCCCTAGTAGCCACCCGCCTCTCACTTCACTACCCTTCCCATTCTTTGCTGGCGATACAATTCCATATACTCAAGATGGGCCATCACCTCCGATGTCCGCTGCTGACTCTCCGAGCCCGGAATCCCCCCATCTTCCTCAACAGGGAGATGCCCCCAATGAACACGCTAATGATCAGGTTGTGCCAACCTCCCATTGTCTGCTGCACGCTCATGTACCCTCTCCATCAATGAAACACGCTCCCTCGCAGCAACTGAACAATAGATGCGAGCAACAACCGGCCTCCACATCTCACTATAGAATAGCTCCAGACAACACCCAAGTTGAACGCCATGATGTCTATTACCCACAACATCGATCTCAACCAGCCCATGAGCTCCAAGTTAGTCAAGTTGGACAAGCTCACGAGCACCAACACTCTTTTCCTACTAGTGTGCCGTCGCAGGCTGAAGCCAGCATGGTAATGTTTCTTACTACAACGATTACTACTCCAACTGAGACCCAAGAAATCACAGGACTATTTTACATTTGATCTCCAGCCGTTCGCAAGTCAAAACCTGGATGCATGGGCCTTGCAACATCCAGAGTTCCAGCCATCTCTCAACCAGTTCCTAAACAGTACCGGCGCAGACTGTTACCAAATGCAGATCAGCCCTTTCAACCAACCCAATCTCAACTCTGATGCTGTAGGACCTCTGGAAATTGAATTCGGGCAAAACTTTGATCTTTCACAATGGCAATGGGATGGTGCTGCCACCTTAGACACGGAAACCTATCGATCATTGTTTGAGGATGCGCTGACCCATAATACCTTGGAACAAACCATGCTACCTGCTGCCAATGCGTCCCCAAGTTCTAACCCTGATTTGCCTCCTGCAGACGCCGAGCAGGGCTTCCGATTCGACCAATTTATCAATTTTGACCCGACATTTGACTTTATCCCCCCCGCACCCGTGGAACACCCCCAAGAGGCTCTAGCACATACTCCCTATGTTCCACCCTCTGGTGCCACTCAATCTAGTAAGCGCCGCGTCGCAGCCAGTTGGAACCCTTCCTTTGCCATGACTGACGCCATTGATGTCTAACCGCTCTCCACTCTCCATAACAAAAACTAACGCGATTTGCTACGGATCTTTTTGCTATCCATGTACCGCTATATTTTTTTTACGCTTTTCACGTATCTCAGTTTCTTCCAGTTCCCGTTGTCACTGTTGGCAAATTGCTGATGGGGCTAGCCCCTCGAGGCATTCTCTTCGTCGCTACTTGTCGATCTGCTTTCATTGTGTCTATTCGCTGTCATCTTTCGGTTATCGAAAACGCTCCTAGCGGACCTCATTTCTCCAAACATCTTTGCATATCACTACCTCCGCATCTCCCAATCCAGCATATTAATAATATCATTATCGCTTTGTACAGCCTGTAGTGATCAGAATCTACCTACTGTAAAAAAAAAAAAAGAACTATCAAACTCAGCCCTGGCTGAGTGTTACCAACATCAGTGTGCCTTTAAGCCATATACGAGGAACAATAGCTACCTACAGAACAATGTACTTTTGAGAACAAAGGCGACTTTTGATCTAGAAGCGAAGAACAATGTATTGCACCCACGTGCCCCAGCCCATGGAACCGATCATAAACAAAGCATGCCAGAACTTGTATCTTATCCCAAATTATTGACGTATAGCTTCAAGCTTCTCGGCATAAGACAAGGCGTTGACTTAACCCGATGAACGGACATTCCATCGAAGCATAGTAAATTCCCACTGACGAAAGCTAAGCGCTTGTAGAAAAAAAAATATCGGGAGTAAACTGCTTTGTGTCAATTGATTATCTTGCTAGCGAATGATAGGAGCGCATTTTCCTTAATGACTCAGCCAGGTGGAAGAAGACTCGCGTCGACAACCCCATCAACCTCTGCGTATTGTTCCCCTTCATCAGTGGGAGTGTTAATTGGCGTTCGAGGCATAACCATCAAGCCTTAGTAGTCGATTAGTCGCGGCAAGACGATGCGGACAGTGGACACAGACCTGTACGCGCAGACTCAAGAACGCCAAAAGGTTTAACTAACTGAAGGAATGCCTCTACCCTGGCCGTTTTTGCCGTCAACTCTACAATCACGCTGTTTTGGCTTACATCGACAATTTTTGCACCAAATTGGTCAGCAAGCGTAGATATTGATTGAAGGTGCTGATGCTTCAAGCGAAGGGCCTGTGATGGTGTTATTGTAGTGGCTGTCGCTTGGGGGTCCTCGCTACTATGCTCAAAGTTGTGCGTTAAGGCAACTTCACGTTCCACTTTTGATAAATATGCTGCACGCGGGTCATGAGAAGGGCCACCTGCGAGTTGATCTTCAAGATATTCAGGTCCAAGAATTGACACCTTGACAAGAAGCAGTTCACGCGCGATTGTGCGTGTTTCAGTGTAATCAAGGACGGCCCACACTGGTACCTAAAAAGGTTCTGAGTGTAGAGAAATCTCGGCGTCATGAGTTTTGCTCACAAGGTCCTCCAACTGCCTGCGAGCTTGTTCTACAACGCCATCCTGTCCGCTAAGAACGATGCACATGCGACTCAGATCACGAATCTCTGTCCGGCAAACGACTAAAGAATCAATGTTGAACCCCCTGCCAGCAAGAATTCCAGAGACACGAGAGAGGACGCCAGGTTCATTTTGAACTAAGCAATTGAGAACATGTCTACGAAGTCGTTAGCTGAGATATGTGAAGAGGATCTCGAGGAGTATACTTTTTGAAAGGTTGTAAGCTGGGTGGCGGGGTGTTATACAAGATGTTCGTAACGGCTTCTTCAGCGCTCCTAGACCGCGGTAAATCCATAGCGGGGAGTGGTGGGGGTCTGACTCGGTGCACCCTCTTGTAATCCAAGGCTGAAGTTGAATCGTCGATGGGTTTGGGAGGTTTCGGGAGCTCATTTGCAATGCTCGACGTCGTCGAGAACAATCTGGAGGAGACATTCCTCCTAGATGCCGCACGGGTTATAGCAAAGAGTGAGGCCAACATGGTTGCAAGTCAAGAAACATACAAAATTTAATTTTAGCAATTATTAATATTTATTTATTTATTCATTTATTTATTGTACATGCTCAGATAGCCACAGCTTTAGCATTCCGCAATACTTTACGAGCAAGCTCTACGTACTCTCGGGCAATAGAGCCGTCCTTTCCTTCGCTCTCTGATATTTTCTCCCAGTGGGTGATTCCACCTTCAATCAGCGTCCAAGCCTCCTTTTCGGAGTGTTCGTCCACCCATCGGACGTATTCGGCTTCTTGCCACCCGTGTAAAGTGTGGGGAAGGGGCATAGGAGACCGAACAAGTATATGATGCAAAACAATTAGGGTTGGGAGCCCAGCAGTTTGTTCGGGGTCTGCCAGCATCGAATTATCAAGAAACAACAATGGTCTAAGTAATTTGGTCAACTCGCAGCACCAACAATGATGCGAAGACAAACCTCATTGCCCTCAGCGTCCGATACTCATTGCCAATCCTTTCAAGGTCACCACCTCGCTTACCCTGAGAATTTTCCACTAGAAATGCACTCAATGCAAATTCAAGTTCGGCCATATCACTAGCTAACCGAAGCTTTCCGTTCTCCCCCAATGGTCGGGCGATGGAAACATGCAGCACAAAGGTTTTTATCACATACTTGACAATAGACATAACCCTGCATGACGACAAAGTAAGCAGCCATGTTAAGACAGAAAATACTACGCACCAAGTCCGCCCAACTTCACCAATATTGAACTTGCTCATAATTTCGAGCTTAATAAATGCTAGTTTTTCTGTGAGGTCTTTCATATACAAGCTAGAGCTGCTTATGCCTGGCGTGGGCTCAACGCCTTTCCCAAAATCTAACCGATGGAGCTTGACTATGATTGCAGTGAGCTCACGACGTATAGCTGTCGCAAGTGGTTCGATTAGAGCTTCGTTAGCTTGGAACACGTTCTGGATAACAACTAACATGGAGTACACGCAATACTAGGTCATTAAATATACTTACTTGAACGCTGGTCTTGAGAGCATCGTTAACAGCCTCTGTGTGGTCGTCTTTGAGTTTATCCAGTCTTGACCAGCAATGATACAAGAAATTGGCTAGCAGAGCGTTGGATGCCTGCTGCGGTGTTCCTGTTGGCCCTAAAAGCGTCACAGCTGATCGATCTCTGACCACCTGCAAACTTAGAACTGAATTCCTTTCGTTGGTAAAGAATAACTGCACTCTTACCAATCCGTCAATTCGTGTAAGCATCGTATCAAGGCTTGAAGACGCAATTTTAGCAACAGCTCTGACCAAGAGAGGATCAAATTTGGCTGAATCGAGCTCGTTAGCCACGATGCGCGCTATGTTGACGCCCTCAGTGGACCCTGGCGGCGTACGGATGCCACCAGCAAAAGCCTGCCCCACAGATTCATTTAGTCTATTAGACGACCGCGACAAGTATAGAGACTCCAGGTTCGAAAGGGAACGCAGGATATATACAGTCTCTGGACTTTGAACGAGGAATGACAACATGACTTATCACATGACAAGTGGCAACACACCTCTGATACGTAGAGCCATAAACGGTATCGGTGTGGACCGCAATTTTAGCGAAAAACTCGTGAAACAGCCTCAGGAGTCTGGGATAGCTGGCACTCAAAGTCTGCTGAAGGAACGTCGAAGCTGGTGTCTTGACATTAACCATACCTCGAACGTCGTGCATGAAGAATAAGGATACTCACTCTTTGCGGAGTCCCGAGCATGCTTCTCTAGTGATTTCCCAAGCGATGTCCAGAACGTGGCACTAGGCTTCTTTTCCAGAAGCTAATTCATACATAACAATATAATGAGATGAAGATTGAAACTAAGGGCCACTGTACCTTCATGGCCTCATCAAGAAACAATATCCCGGTCACCGTATCCTTTTTCAACAGAAGAACCTTTTCAAGGGTATAAACCTGTACGGAGAAGCCACTTGTGAGTTCGTGAGAGGAAAAGTGAAAAATGGGAAAGAGAAAGTATAGCCTCGGTAGGAACGGAGCCCGTGACACCGCCGCGAACCGAGGCCACGATTGCAGCGCGTTACAAGCAGATATCATGTACACCTTTCAAACTTCATACTGCGACAAGCCGCACTAGCTATCCTTATAAGACAGTACATGTACATTCGCTTACATACCTTGACGCAACAGTCTACCATGTCTTCAATCATGGCTTCAAGGCGCGACCATAGAGCCAAGGCGAATTGGGGAGCTGTGACATTCGTGGGTTCCGTCCTAACGCGCGATCGATATATAGGTGGTGAGTGGGGTGAGGTGGTGGCTGGATCTACGAGTGATCGAATCAAAGGTTTGATACCGGTTGCAGGCTACAAGATTAAAGTAGAGCGACCTTTGATCAGCGCTTCTTTAGATATCTTGGAAATATCAAAAGTGTTACGAATGCGCTCTTCCACAACCTGAGAGAGATCGAAAACCAGGTTTTGCACGAGTTCGGGAAGAACCCGGAGATTGTACGCAGTTTGCAAGGAGGAAGCGAGGAGCGACTGATTCTAGTTGTTTACGACAGCACAGCGTGAATTACGTGTGAAACCTTGCCAAAAGGAAAGTGACGCGAACCAAACTCGTGAGACCTGTCATAACCATATTTTCCATTTCGTTAGTGACCTTCAATCTTGCATCCTCGATGAATTGTACATGTGCAGCAACCGCGTTGATAGAACGGAGTAATACTCCTCTGTCCTGGTCTGTGGCATCTTGAGATTCTGCGACTGGTTTTGAACGCGCCGTTGACTCTCGATTTCTACTGAGAACAGACGCGTGTTTTCCGGAGTTGTATCCATCTAGTAGTGCCACTAATGATTGGCGCCGGCATCAAGTCAATAAAGATAGATGACGATACAACAAACTTGCCTAGCTCCGCAATGCTAAGCGCCGCCTTGGCGATTATACGCTCTTTCTCATCCTCTAGACTCTGACCCTGCAATGATAGGCCGATGGCATCGGATGTAGACATCTTGGAATATTTGGTGTCGGCATCAAGGATACCGCTGTTGTTCATCGCAGTCATCTGAAGCTGAAGTCTTCGAGCAAGGGCCACAAAACGAGAGGTGCGACGCAGGATGTCGGATGCTTGTTGTAGTTTTTGTAGGCGCGATACATCATGTTGGAGGGATTCGTAAGGTACCCGTATTTTAAGACGAAGTCTACCAGACAAGAATTCAGTTGCAGGGCAAGCCAGAAAGGAAACAGAAAATAAGGTACTACTTCTCAAGGGATGAGTCAAGATCATCGAGACCTCCTCGGACGGAGGTCAAAGCACCTGACATGTCATTGGCGCTGGTGGCTTGAGACAAGAAAGCCTCGTGATGGTTTGCGACCTTTTTTTTTAAGACAATAGTCGGCGGAGAAGTCAAGACAGAAGATTGGTGGAATACTGACAACATTCTTTATCTGTTTGGACACGTCATCTATGGAAAAGGTAAGTCTAGATATGACAACAGATATGTCCTCCTTTGCGGGGAGATCCTGAGAGGAGACCGTGTGTTTCGTTGTTGATGATGAAGGATAGGATTCCCCAGCCAGAATAGCATTAGCGTACTCGTTTGCATCAAACTGTGGAGACACGAAATCCTGGGCCAAGTTTGGGTTTGGGTTTGGAGCAGACATGGACCAGCCTCGTGTCACGGCTGCTGGTGATTGAAGAGTATATTACCCCGTGACGTCACACTGTTATCTTCACCCCACACCCACCACTGTCGCCATATGTCCTACCCTTATTATCAGCAGACACCATCCGCAAGAGGTACAAATCAGGTCAGTTTTTGTAGCTCATTGCCGTCTGAGTTCCCTTTCATAACGGCTCTCGTTCACAAGTACCAGTTTGGTCCTCCTCCCACTCCAAATTTTCAGCCACAGCCATCCTGTGAGTCTCCTTCACCACCCGCAAACACGAGGCTTGACATTTTCACTTATAAATAGGGGGAGGAATGGACTTTTACAGTGCTCATGCTCTTACTCCTGACCCGTAAGGACTTGTCATCATGAAGACCTTCATCTCTCCTTTCCCGTCAAAACTCAAAAATCCTATATCTGCTAGATCCCTCTTCGATCGCGCCTGGAGTCGCGTACGCGACCACACCGACCCAGGACTTGCTCCACCTGGTATAGGCGCTGGTACTCATGAGGCTAAGCATTGGCATCGTCGGGCATACGGCGGCGTGGCACGTATACAGTCAAGCTGCCCATCATAATTCGTAATTAATCTCTACCCCTTTAGGGTGAGCTAAGTCGTATGCTACCGACCGAAATCGGTCATGCCGCTGCCTACGAAGCATATCGTACTTGGGTACACAACAGCTCAATGCACGAGCCGCTTAGTGGCGATATACACAGGCAAAGAGAAGGCCTTATTGGTTTGGCCGTTGCAGAAGGCATGTTAGCCATTCGCTCAATCCCAAATTCTGAAATTCAACAATGCTATGAAATATGCAGCAAGCCGCTTGCTTCCCTATGCTGGCAGACAAGTTGACAACTTCTCGCACGTAACCGCTTCGGAAGCCGCTGCAGCAACGGCTTCTATTATTTTTCATCAAGTCAGTTAATGAGCCATTGTATACGGACGCACCTCATATCTGACGCCTCCAGGGTCTGGAAGACATGGAAGGATACCATCGGTCGCGTTCACGTTCTCGATACGGGACGTCCAACTCATATGGTGATCCCAATATGTACGACGATGCTATTGCCTATCCCCGTCACCGTTCCCGCTCAAGGCACAGGTCTCGTTCTCACTCGCGCGCACCTATAATACAAATTAGAGGCGGTGGAGGGGGTATGCCAGGGTCATATGCAGGGTCTGGATACGCAGGGTCTGGATATGCGTCCTCGATGCCCCCTGGTGTTGCCTCCAGCTACAGTGGCCCGTCCGCATCCCTTGGAGGATCTTATACTGGACAAGGCATGCCAATAAATCTGCCACCTGGGACACCGTACCCTCAAACTGCACCAATGGGCATCACCCCTTCTTACCAGGGCTCACATCTACCTATGGGTGTACCACTCAGCGCCTCCCACCGGGGACGAAGCTTGTCCACATCTTTCCCTCAAAATGGCTATCCAGCCTCCGCCATGAGCACTAATGGAATGATGATGAATCAGCCGCTAGGACAGACTATCGTCATCCCGCAACGGAAGCATAAACATCATCATCATCGCCATCACTCGCACAGCAAAAGTAGGAGGACCAGAAGCGTTTCTCCTTACGAGGATCACTACCCAGAACAGTACCCAAGATACTGAGTCTGATACCAATTACCACCACCCTTGCTCTATAACAATCTATGCGCTATGCACCTCTCTATATCATAACCCCACAAAAACATCGAATGTGAATGACCTGCACAATAGCTGTTCTATACTTTGCCATATGTATGTAATTGTACTGGACGGAATAGGGTAATTATTATTTGCCTGTCATGATCGGTCTTTTCAGCATCAGCATCAATCGAGCCAATTATCGAGCTGTGATCCTGGTTATTAGATAAACAGCCTGCTTGACCGCTCCGGGACAGTCCGGACCCATCTTTTGGTGCTACACGTTATCGAACACAGCATTACTGGAGCTGAGCACATGGACATCCTTAGATACGAGGCTCAAACCCCATCATCCATCATGATGCTATTGCAGTGTCGCGGCCTTGGCAACATTGAAACAGTGTTGCACCCGGTATCAAACGGAGCACGGGTCTAGGGTATATATACCCCAAAACCTACGACTCCCATTCCTCCTAATAGGCTGGTCCTGCTCCCACAACAAAGACAAAAAAACTTATTCAACCGGTTTGAATCTTGTCATCTCGCCCTCTAAACCTTCATAAATCCTAACTATGACTGTTGTACAAACTCGCAAATTTTGCTGCTGCCTTCCGACGAGGTTCGGGGTTGTGGTATGCATCGATTCATGCCTTTTGCTATAAACCTCAGCTAAAAAACTCTATATATTCAGGTTATCGCCCTCATTGGTCTTTTAGGAGGCGGTATAATCTCAGTTGTTGGAGGAATCAATGCCCACCGCATCAGTGTGTTGTCACACATCTAGCCCTTGGCAAGCTCGGTCTAACCCATTACTCTAGGTGGAAGTAAAGTATCCATTGCTATTTCCATAGCTGTCTATGCCCTCCTCGCTTTTGTTTCACTCCTCGGGTATGTTTGTCTGCAACACCAAAGAAACTCAACAATCCCACATCTTCCTGACGCTTTCGTCGTTTTCTAGATTGGTTGGCGCCATCGGGCGCAAGCTTTCCCTCATCAGAGCCTACTTCTTGATACTCGTGGCCCACCTACTTTTTAGCATGGCTATCGGCATATACGCGCTCTTCCGCGTTTTCAAAGACGGCAACTCCTTTATGCGGGACTGCTTAGCATCAGAATCCGCTGCCGCCGCTCAAGATCCCAAGGGAATGTGTAGCAGTGGGCTTAAGCTCGTCAGGGGTGTTTCTACCACTCTCTTCATCATTTTTTGGTTGTTTGAATTTTGTAAGTAGTTTTATGGCTCTCGTGTTAGGAGAAGAAGCTAACCTAGTGCATGCAGGGGGCTGTGTCATTGTCAATAGTTATGCTGGCCAGCTTGCAGATGAGAACGCAGTTGAGGGGGTTGTCAAGGACACAGAGGCATGGTAATATAGTCGCCAATCTGTTACCTACCACCTCTTACCCTTGATTAGTTCTTGAAATAAAGTCACCGAGCTAAAAGGACCCAAGCATACTTGCGCTACGCAAATAAATTGTTACAATCTTGTTTGGTTACATAGTACTCGATACAGTCAATGATAGTAACATAAGAGTTCGTATTCCTGTTGCAATCCACTGATCATTCCAATGATGAAGCTGGGCTAACAAGTGACCCACCTGGACGGCATACTCTCTGGCACATAAGATGTAAGCTCCTTCCAGAAACTCAGGGTAAAACATCTTCAAGCAATGGTCAATTGATCGACGTACCTTCTAGCAATGGACTGACTCTTCCTAGGTGAAAAGTGTCATCACAGATGGCCCTGGCAATGTACGAAGGTGTCCCATCATGCTCATACCCACCTTCGACAAGTTGATACTTGAAGGAAGACAAATTCAGTTTGCCGTGAGCTGGTACCCAACAAAGTCCACGCTTATCACCAAGAAGAATCTCGTATGTGTCTACCTATGTATACACGCACTAGTCAATACAAAAGCGGTGACGATTTATGGCTGGCTGACATACCAAGTGCTCCTCGCGATGATAACTAATGACAGCGCCGTTTCGCGATCTTCGGGAAACCTTGCCGAGCTCTACGGCGGATTTGATAAACGTTCAATTCCAATTCCAAGGGACGTACGAATACCACTCTGTAAGAGCAACACAATAAGCTACCTAGTCAAACAAACACGTTGATTAAACTGACACCATAGTATGCCCTACAGACGTACAGAGCCTGTGCTTGGTCTTCGCCAACTCCAAGCGCGTCTGGAGGGATATCTTTGCCTTGGGTAAGAACCCAGGTAGCTGGTGTCTTGTGACCGTTCGCATGATGCCACTCAGTTTGAAAGCTGGCCTCTTTTCTCCAGGTGGCACGGCGTTTCTTTTGCGGAGAAGTATACAAGATGGGCTGGTCATACCTCATCATCATCATCATAATCATTCCACCAGAGGTGGAGCTAGAAAGGGTCGATAAGTGACTGAAGGACTTGGGTGCCAAGCACGCACGGGCGCTTCTAGCTTCTCATCCGAAAGCCTCTGGGGCGTTTCGCCTGCTGCACAAGAAATTTCTGGTGGGAGAAGTGCCACCAAAAACAAGGGACTATTGAGTTCTACTTTGCGCAATCGCTATGAATGTATTAGTACTGAAAATCACCTTGTTTATTCGAGGCCAGGTCTAGCCGATTATCATCATGAACAGGAGTGTGTTCCCATAATGCAGCGGTGGTAGGTGGTGTCCAATCGGACTACAGGTGTTCAGTACACATGCATACACGTTGAATTTTGAGCTACCTGAGAACGATGGGCCTGACTGATTCTATAATTGCTGCCTAAAAACGTATGAATGGGTTGTCAGAAATTATTAGCTCGATAAAAGCACCCCGATAGGACACAACCTTCCCCAAGGGATAATCTATTCTTGGCTCCCAGCTTTGAATCATGCTGCTTGTCGTGCAGATTATGGCTATGCTCGTAGGCAAATGTGTTTTGATTGTAGAGGTGGTTTGAATCAGATATGATACATCAAGACATACATATCACCTTGCTTTAACAAGGCCCCACAGAAAGATAACCTTCCTCTGTATCTGTCACTCGCGAACAAGCGGCTAATGGATTCCACCACTTCGTATTGATACTGAGTACTGATCCTCAAGTTGTTGTTGTATTGGGTCTAATGTCCTCAATTACTTATAAAGATCCTCTGTTTGCACTCTCAACTCTACATTTCTAAAGTTGCGGATGGGGTAAAATTAGACATCCATGGGCAACAAAAAGAGTGCTGCACATCGCATCTACGAAAATGCGAGCGCGTACCGAAGCGCTCTCGCAGCCTGTAAATAATGTAAATATAACCTTATACACCAGTAATTACCAGGAACTGTGGCATGCAATTATGGACTTTCAGCATCACTACCCTTTTTTTCAATGGCATGTTTACCATGGATTTTTGTTCAGTATCATCAAAAGTTTACAATGTTATTGTAACTACTATCACATCACCGCAGGTGTTTTTATTTTTTCGATTTTGAACGAACACGCAAGGTGCTCAGTTGTTAATATCTACAATAGTATCTAACTAAATATGTAGGAGCGGCGAAAGTGATCATGAGCTATTGCATGCTTACGTAATAAACGAACTTGGACTTGTTCTACCTGTAAGGTAGGGCTCACGGACATTGCGCCAACATCACGTGTGGTTACTTGTCTGTGACCAGGGCCGAGCACGTGCTGAC